>VXCM01004537.1:0-42330 GCA_014773175.1 Lucifuga dentata | reverse complement strand
TCATCCCAGAAAAACATAATCATATATTTATCAAACTGCAGTTGTTCCAGTAATGCTACAACAGTGCAAATTTTCAAGTAAAAAGAGAAATATGGACAGAAAATATTGTCAAATGGGCAATGAACCAGATTTGAACTGACAATATCATATAATCCATCTGGTCTGCTGAATCCAGAGCTTCCTTTATGGTGTTTCTTGAGGCAAATGTTCAGGAGGTTCAGAAAAGCAGCATCTGCAGTCCTCAGGAGCCATTGTCCAGTGATTTAAGCGGATGCCTGATGTATGGTTAGCCTCAGAGCGGTAGAAGTGTGTGTGTGTCTGTGTGAGAGGGATACCCTGGAGTGATCTCAAGCCTTACCTCATCTAAACCACTTTCTCTTTCTTTCCCATTGGCTGCCATAATTTCCTCTGTCATTCTCAGTTGCTTGGTCAGTGAGTTAGAAATGTCTCATTGTAGAAATATGCCCCAAAAACTTCCAAATGGAATTTTTAAGGCAGTCACTTGAATGTTTTTTTTTTTTTCACACATCTCCTCATTAGTTGGAAAATTTCTCCTAAATAGATACAGTATATAGCCTCACATTTTAGAATGAGACTCCACCGCATGCAGCAAACACAATGAAGCAGACAGTTTGAAGCATAATGGATTTCAAGAGATGGAAACAAATACAGGTCATGGTGTCACCCCTCCATTCCTTTCCCTGAGATTCCTCGCCTTTCCTTGCCCCAATTACCCAAATGTGGTCTGCCATCATGAATTATCACCAAGCCTGTAGAGAGAGAGAGAAGGTGTAGAAACAAGAGGGGGAGNTGCCATCATGAATTATCACCAAGCCTGTAGAGAGAGAGAGAAGGTGTAGAAACAAGAGGGGGAGTGGCAGAGAGAGAGGGGAGAAAGGGTGGTGAGGTGTAAATGATGACTATCTCAATGCCATGTTGCAACTTCCCCATCCTCCTTCTCACCCACTTTCCTCATCCGGAGCGCTTTTAGACTCAGCGGNGGGGGGGGGGGGGGGGTCATACGAGCTGCTCAAAGCCTGTGTTTGTTCCTTAAGATGTGACGCCTTCATGCTCCCAGCACTGGATCAAATGCTGCTGCTGCTGCCGATGCTGTCTTTGTAAATCTGATGTGAAAGTTCACCTCCTGCCCTGGCTTTGGCCTCATGTCATCCCATTTTCACTTTGCCCTCTTGGCTCCTCATGCACATCAGACACCTCTCCTTTCCTGCATCCTTATCAGTTATTCTCTTTCCTCCTTTTCTTTCTGGCTTATCTCCCCTTTTCTCACCCTGTGTTCAACTGGCAAAATGCTGTTTAAAGAATATCATTGTCCATAAATATCATTGTCCATTTTTCTATGTGTCTTTCTAATGGAAATGCATGAAATGTATTCCAACATTGCAGTTTAATTTGTTGCGCAGAAGCTGTGTAAAGTCTTCAGTGTGTAAATAACACCTCGCCACTAAATTAAAGACATTTATACACACATACACTCACTTTTACACTCACACATACCTTTAAGCTATACGTTAACTCTTTGTCTCCTGTACATTACTGCCATTTGTCGGCTAAGTGCGCCTTTGTTCAAGAGCAATTAATTATGAAAAAGGATCAACTGAAAGGTTCGGCTGCTCGTAGCAGGAATACATTAGGTAGACAAAGTGTAGGCACACCTCTCAATTGCCCGAAAGCTCTGCAGGGAAATTCAGCGTATAAGGTTTTATAGTGCAGCTACAGTGGTTCTCTTTATAGTGTATTTACTGATGACTGGATCATATAAATAATAAATCTAGTCAGAATTCAAATTTATAAAAAGTTGGAGAAGATATTTAATTTATTTCTTTCCCAGTAGTATGAAAATTTGTTCTGATGATTACTATGAAATACAGACTCCAAAGACTTGTGTACCTCCATCTTCAGCAGCATACTGCTGCACATTAAATCCCATTGTGACTTCTGCGTTCCAACTCCCTTCACATTTGAAGGTGATGCCAGCATTGCATTTGATACTATCATCAGTTTTCAGTGACAATCTGGAAGTTGTTTTTCACAAACAGGAGGTTGTTTCCTCCAGAGGCCTTAAGCTTTAGGTCTTTACAGGTCCAGTTGGTTCTAAGGAGCTGATGCCTGACCCGGGACCTGAGATTAATTTTGGGTTCAGGCTCTCTTTCTTTTGTTTGTTTGGTTTTTTTTTTAATGGAAATTAATGTATGCAAGTCAGGTTTGGTTAGGGGTAGGGTAAGATATTGTTTCCATGGAGCTGATTTGGATCATCTAGCTCTTGGTTTTAATGAATGTTTTTCTATAGGTTGGCCTAGTTCATAATAGGTTAAAATCATAACTATTTAATCTCTAAAACTCTGAGATAACAATTGTACTTTATGCTGTTATTTCTGATCTTTATGCTTAGTAAACTTGCCATTTTTAAAAATCACTGTGTCTCTCTTTTCTTACACATAATATTTGTTGTAGTGGAAAGTGTATTGACGATACAGTTGTGCATTTTATTGCAATTGTTATATTAGCAGGTTAGACACATAATCATTGTGGCTATAAAGTTGAATAGATTGCCAAGATGGCACCTTCTTTCACACTGGCAGCTGTGAACATTTGGGTAGTAATATCACTGTTTATAAATGTGACAAGAGTGCTTCTGGACGCTTAGCAGCAGCATTTATTGGGTGTCTGAATATTATCACCTTGGAAGAATAGCTCTTTAGAAAGACGTCAAGAAGAGCTGTCACTCAGAGATGGAGCTGGACAAGATGTTGGGGTAATAATGATAAATGATGCACTTAAAATGCCCTTTCACTCTCGATTATTTCACACGCCCAGTGTATTTCGACATGATGACATGATGACATGACTTGGCCCCTGCTATATGATGTGATGATATTCAGTTTGTCAGTCTGCGCTCATCCGTGCGTGGGTTCATTTATTCGCTGAGCTGCTGTGTTAAGGCATTAGCATATTTTTCTCCTGCTGTGTGTTCATAGAGTGGGGGCTTCAGTAATAGTCCAGACACAGCGACAGTCTCCGTCTAAAATATGTCTGCTGGATGAAAAGGACTGAGTGCACAAATCCCTCACCTCCGCTACTGCCAAAACCACCATCAGCACTCGCACTGACAGGACAAGTGATGAATTCTGCTCACCATGTAGAAAAATCTCACAACTGCCGCGGTTTTGCTGCTTTTAGATGAAATCAACTTTGCTCTTTAAAAAGTTTGAAAACTGTACAGCCTGGTAAATTTTTTATGGTTGTGTTATTTATGTATGCTGATAGAGAAATTGGTGCCTTTTCCCCTCAGTCTTCAAAATTAGCTTAGACATGAGGGTTTTCAGCGTCAGAAACCTTCAGATGTGAATAATTTCTGCATGTTGGGCCTATATCTTAAAATACTCAGCAAATTATTATAAGCTATACTTACCCAGTACTACTATCAGTATTACTACTAGTGTTTTATGTTCTGAACCAATCTGACAAACCATTTGCTCAGCAGCACCATATATACTGATTTTTGACTGATTATCTTCAGCTGCAACTTGAATTAAGGTAATTTCATCCTACCAACTACTAGCATGCATATAAGCTGCATAATACTAAACCAAAGAACAATGCTTTAAGTGTGATATTAAAAGTTCAGGGTCTGTCTATGAAAGTTCTCAGTTAATTTTATTGGAAATCTTACAGTAGCTCGCAAATATAGAGGCCAAGTTTCCCCATGAGGATTGATAAAGTATAATTTAATAATCATAACTTCTGTTTCTCACATGATGGCTCTGATAAGACTAGTTCATGTCAAATGTTGCAGGTAATGAAATAAATTCTATACACGCTCATGCCTGGCACACTTGTGTTGAGCCAGTAGGTCTTATTTCCTGGATTAATTGAGCAGAATTAGTTTCCCTTGCCTGACTCTCTGATCCAGTGTGATTCCTCAAGGCTTCAACCAAAATCTTTGCTTAACTCTTGAGGCGTTTCCATTCTCTTAAGCTTAGTTCAGACTATATCATTTTATTCTTGATGTCACAGTCACAACAGTTTTTGCCTGTCTCTGACCAAAAACCCCAGATCAGAGGCAAATTAGCACCGATGGTCACTATGTGAAACCTCTTCAAAGCTACAGTCTGACAGCCATGTTGATGCCTAAGAGATATTTAAGACTAAAATATCTGAACCTGCTGAAGTCCAAATCCTGTAGTTTGAAATGTGTTGTGACCAGCAATGACAAGCTACACCCAAAGAGAGCGCAAGTCATGATGTGTAGGTGTATGTTACCCCAAACCCAAAAACTTCATCATCCATCACACCACACCAAGACAACAGAAGTCATGAATATTATCTTAATAATTACCTTATGCCATATTTTCAGTACAGCAAGTGGCATCACTTGAGTTAAAACAATTCTGATGCTAGCTTTTGTATTTCTATTATGCACTGATGATGCTGCATGACCCTTATTGATTTTGAAACCCTAAAACCGATTACAGAGTTTTTATAAAAAATACATTTGTTAATTGGGAAAAGTCAGCTGAATGTTTTACCCTTGAGATTTTGGTGACAGGTTTTCTTCTTGGTCTGCTCGAAATTCTTCAAGCTGATGGCTTTTCCCAGGGCTTACAAGACAAGAATCTGTAAAGAGTGCTGGAGTGGTGGGCAGTCCTGCTTCTCAATAGGTAGACCACACCGACCCTGGCACGCAGAACGGTAGAGGGTTCCTTTATTCCTCCCTGCCCTGAATCCCTTTCTTGGGTTCTTATTATATTCCCTCTACTTTCCGCTCCTCTTTCCTTTTCCTCCACCTCCTCCCTCTTCCTTTTTTTAACTAGCAATGAAGGCTTATGAAGGCAGTGACCCCAATACCGGTTCTCCAGGCCTGAGAAATAAATAGCCGTAAATGAATCGCAAAGACCTTCCTGCCCTGTTGAAGCCGCACACTGAACTGCTATACAACGTGTGCTCACATCTCCAGCACATCTGTCTTCCTCTGTCGTGCTCACAGTTTGAGTTTTTATACATGGGAGTTTGTTTGCCGTTCAGTGTGCAAGCATCTATAATTGAATGTGTAATTGCACATGCCTTTGTGTGTGTCCGTGTGCATGAATGATTATCATTTTCTCATCCAGCCCCTGAACACACAGCCCTCTCTGCATTCAAGCCCAGTTGGAGTTTTTAAGAGGCAACCCACCATGCTGCTTTACTACATCAAAATCTGGATTTCTATTGAGTACATCAGCAGTTGGTTATTATGCCTTGTTGGGAAGGACATGCAGATAATACAAAAAGCTTTTTACCCATGTTTAGAGCAAATGAAATCTCTTAGCTAGCCGCCCCTTTCCTCTCTTCAAGGAAAAACAATTTGAGTTGAATGTCACAGCTCAGTGGTCATCAATATGTTGTATAACAATGGTAATTTCACTGATTAGCATTGAAATAGTTTGTTAACCTAGACATGAACAGCCAAAACCCACAGCCTCACATGTCGGCTTTAATCTCACAGCCACCTGCACACTTGGAAAAGGAGCGTGGGCAGAGCTTTGATTCCTGAAAACTTCTGAGAAATAAAGGAAAGTGTTTCACTCAGTTTAGCGACAAAACATCAGGGAGTAGCTGGAAGAGTGTTTGTTGTCATCTTCAAAATTTTATTTGACAGACAAATTTGGAGCAGCTTCTTAATTTTAGAGATGGAGACTGAAGAAAAAGATGTGAAATTTTGGAGTTTAACAGGTTAAAATGATCCACTCCATCTTATGTTTTTGGTATTTTGTTCTCATTTTTATAGTGTCATAGAATAAGAATTATGTTTTGAACATTGTCAAAGTGTCAAAACTTGAGGTTCATTCTTATAAAAATACATCAACAAACCCAGAGGTTATCAACTGCCCTCAAAGCTTCATTTTTGATGAATCCTTTACTTCCATAACATGATGATGTAAATATCTAACACCCATGCTTTGGCACATCCACAAAGTACACGGCAAACGTGGTTGACCAGCACCTTTGTTAGCAGTCTGCGGATGCTGCCAACTCAGACACGACACAGTTGGCCAATCGGAGCAGTGCAGGCTTTTTCAGAGGGAACTTTAAAAAGACAGTAGCTAAAATCTTTCTGTGAAGGTTCAGCTCCTTCATCCAGGTGGTAAGACGTCTTCCCACCCATTCCACAATGCGGCGAAACTGGGTGTCTGCATTAGTTAGAACTGAAGAAGCCTTTCAGGTGAATGCTGAAACAGCTTCAAGACACAGTACCTAAATCCATATGTTTTCATTCAGCGTGCACAGCGAGAAAGCGTGGAAAAGGCTCAATATTTATTTATTTTTTTTGCACATCAAAGCATTGCAGAGGTTTCACAACAGACCCCAAAATGAATGATTCAGAATCTGTATCATGTCCCCTTTAAAGACAGCTGTCAATATAATGTTTGATGTATGGTGTGTGTGTGTGGATGCTATGCAGAGCGCCATCTGAGGAGAGAGCTGCCTCCTACACACACACACACACACACACACACACACACACACACACACACACACACACACACACCATAAGCTGCAGTAATGAATGAAATCCCTTGCTGTCAGGGAAGCTTAGACCTGTTTCAGACGGTTTTCCTTTATATTCCGTTTTAATAAAAACAGGATTACGGCAGCAGCTACAGCATCGAGGTATGATAGAGAGACATGCCACTGACAGTTACACGTAGAGCTGATCCCTGTTACTTCCTCTGCTCTCTGTGGAATAAGCCCAGGGAGAAGCTCCCTAATGTTTATCTATTCAGAATCAGTCTTTAAAGGGCATGCTTATATTGTCAACTTCCATTCCTGTATGTAAAGGAGTATTTTGGCTTTAGGATAAGCTGCTTTAAATGCAGCGGTTACTGCTAACCAATGTAATGCAGGGTGCTTTGATAAATTCCAGTATTATGCTGTGTATGGTGTATGCAGTCTATCCCTGTGTTATAACAACTAAATCTGATAAATCAGACATCTTAATAATGCTAGTTATGGGATAATGTACAGCGTTATTGATGGCAAAAGTTCTGATGGGTTGAAAACATGTCCTAATCCTTCCATTATTTTATGCATGCAGTATGTAAAATGATATCAGGAATATAAGCATCCTGAATAATATTTGAATATACTGTATGTGCAGGTGAATGTCCATACATTCGCAAACACACAAACACAAATCCAGTCATCTTAAACAGACCCCTGGGGTGTAGCTCTTTTTTGTATGTGTGTGTGTTTGTATCATCAAAAGAAGAATTAAGGCTGTTTTCTTGAGATTTATGTCATCATACACACTGGACATGTGAGTAAAAAAAAAAACTGGGGAAAAAAAAACCTACCTATTTAGTAAACAAATGACACAAAA
Source organism: Lucifuga dentata (assembly GCA_014773175.1). Classification (NCBI taxonomy): domain Eukaryota; kingdom Metazoa; phylum Chordata; class Actinopteri; order Ophidiiformes; family Bythitidae; genus Lucifuga; species Lucifuga dentata. The sequence goes on along the minus strand of VXCM01004537.1, from coordinate 34,952 downwards.
TGTGAATAATCTGTTCAGTTCACATTATGTTTCTTTTTTGGTAACTCACTCTAGTGCCATTTTATGTTGTTACTAATAAAAAAAACCATGGCAACCCACTTTACACATGCATTATTCAACCACTATGTACGCTATTATGAAATTCATCGTAATAGCAACTCCAGGTAAATGCATTATTGATGATTTTTAATGATGTTGAATTAGCATAAGAGAGAGATTTGTGCTGTGCCTTAAGCTCTCTCTCTCTTTCTCTCTCTCTCTCTCACACACACACACACATTACAATGGAGCATTTTGCCAGTCGACCCCAGCTTTGTAATGAGGAATGTGTTTATGCACTTTCATTTCCACTGGAGTAAAGTAAAGACCACTTAGGCTGAACCTGAGAGTGCTCGCTTGTATAGGAAAGGAGGCATTGTGTGTGTGTGTATGTGTGTGTATTCATGCGTTTTTGCAGTCAGTGGTTACACACTACATTCTCTAACTTATACAGTATATGTATATATATATCTCTGTCAACATGGTTGTACTGTATCTATCGACATTTTCTTGTTCTGTGTTGTAAATTGAGGTCATTGCCATATTCTCATTTTCTCATACTGTCATTGTTACATGTTTACATACACCTACTACATATGTGTAGCATAGCATTGGTGCATGTTGCATTGCACTTAGATAAACAGATTTCCATGTTTATATTTTGATTGTCTGAACACGTTACATGTTGATGTAAGCAATTTTACAGGTAAGGGACTAATCCAAAATGAAGCTGTATGGAGGTTTAATGCTGCATTCACAGACCTTGGAAGTCGAATTTTTCCCAGTTGGAAGCTCCAACTTCCAACCTCAAACCGTTCCAGCCAANACCTTGGAAGTCGAATTTTTCCCAGTTGGAAGCTCCAACTTCCAACCTCAAACCGTTCCAGCCAAATATAATCATAAAAGCATAGCTGAATAAATACTGTAAAATTAATTAAACTTCATTCAGGACTGTTTGGTTGTGTTGTTTTACAATGATATTAATCACTGTGGGTATTAAACTTTGTGCAGANCTGATCATTTCCATTCACAAAGCTCGCTTCCACGGCGCTGCCATGTTGAGTGACGTCATACTTGGTAAGTCAGGGTAGATCATTTTGGTCCGAGTTTCCCAGCTGGAGCTCCGACTTCAAGTGCTGTTCCAACGCATTTTTCCAAGTAAGAAGTTGGAAAAATCTGAGTTCCGAGGTCTGTTGGATGCAGCATAAGACCTATGCTGCTGTCTGTAGGCATCAACCTTTAGCAGCTTTTGCAAGTACACTATAAAAAATAGGTGAGGTAACAAAAAGCAAAAATATGTCCCCTTTAACATGTTTTTGATTGAAATTGCTGGTTGCACGTATTTGCACAAACCCCATTTGCTATATTTCTATTTTTAAAAAGTATTTTCTATTTCTATTTTTCTTTCTGAGGTCTTTTAATATTTTCCGCTCTAGTGACCCAGTTTCCATCAGAGATCATTAAAGTTTTAAGTCTAATATTACCAGTTACATTACAATGTTCAACAGCAACAGTGTTTGTATGTATGCACTTTTTTTTCCTTGTATGTGTCATCCTCTTTTATTGTGTGTGTGTGTGTGTGTGTGTGTGTGTGTGTGTGTGTGTGTGAGAGAGAGAGAGAGAGAGCGAGAGCATGTGTATGAGCTTGCATTTGTATACCTGCTTAGTTCTCTGCAGATGCTGGCACATTTAACGTTCCAGTCATTTATTTTTGGTGCTGTAGTTTTTATTCGAGTCCTTGTTGCAGCTCTCCTGGCTTCTCAGGTGTGACATGGTTTCCTCTTCCTAGCAGAAATCTTGCCACAGGAATCAGTGCAAGAGATCAGAGTTGTCTTGTTTTTTTGTGTTGCCTCTCCTCTCCTCTCCTCCTCTCTTCGTTCATCTTTTGTTCTTCGTTCAAGAGAACCGGTGTACAGTTAAAAACCTGGCGGAGGGGAAATGAGGATACGTTATCACTTTCCAATCTTGATGCAACACAAATTGGTTTTGCTAGGACACTTGCAATATACCTCCTGTCGTTTCCCCACTTTTACCCCATCCCCCCCATGATGCCTTTCTTATTGTACCTCTAATCATCTCTTTCCTCCATCTCATCTCTGTTCCTCTCCTTTCTCCTCATCCACCCCCTTCTCTTGCTCTCTCCTGTCTCTTCTTCCCCCCCCTTCTCCTCCGAGACCCCCAGCAACAGAGAGCATATAGTGCTGTCGCTGCTCATTTCTTCCCCCACCCATAAAACACACTGACAGCTCATCCATTTCCTGGCCGGATAATGTTGTCTTTGTTCATTTTTACCTGTGAGAGGGACGTGTATATTACCAGGTGCTGCTTTCCTGCATATTTATCTGTACTGTATATCTGAATATTGATTGTGGAAATGTTGCCCACTAACAGTATAAGTGAGGTTGAAGAGATGTGGAGCTTAAGAAGTAAGATGAATGAATGAACCAAGCATAGGAGTGGAAGAAAGAGGAAAAGTGCATGTATGTCTGCATCCATCTGAATGTGCTGAATATAGGATGCCTGCACCAAATTTAAAATATACTGTAGAAAATGATGACTGTTTTTAGTTTCAACTAATGGTGTAAGTCAAGTCATTCTTCTTCTTCTTCTTCTTCTTCTTATCATTATTCTTTGAACCAGCTGGACATCAACCCTTTCTCTCACCAGAATTAGTTTGAAAAAGCACAAGCAAATGAAACCAGGTACAGGCTTTGCTGCTAGCCTCTAACAGGGTCTCTGCGTGGATCATGACTGAAAAGACATTTTCTGACGGCTGTAGGTAGACACACATATGCACAGACACAAACACACACTGGGAGTGATCTCTGCTGACAGGCACCATGCTGCCAAAGCAAGGTCAAGGCAGCTCTCTCTCTCCTGCCGTCCTCCTCCTCCTGGGCAGGAAGAGTTCAAAGGTCTGTCTGCCTGTCTGTCTCTCTTTTTAGCCCTGTGTCTCTCTGTCCTTGCCTTTCTGTAGGTCTATGGTAAATATTTTAAAAGAAAATGTTATGTAAGGAAACTTGTTTTGTGATAATTTAATGATGGCACAAACTGGGCTTGTTATTAAAGGATTATACCAGTGATTTTGCATGTTTGAGCCTGATAAATACAACTGCATACAGTTACATTACTGCCAACCATCTTCCCTTCTGCATTTGGTACATACAGTATGTGTTAACAGGCAAAACACTGAATTTTAGGGTGAGTGTATCACCTGAACATTTGACTTTAAAAGATTATGAGATTTAGCAAAATAACAGAAAAAAAATAAAATATGGTTTTATATTTTGGAAAATGGTTGTCAGTAATGTAACATGTATGTGAGTAGTCTTTATTGGGCTTAAACATGCAAAATCACTGGTATTGTCCTTTAAATAGTGACAAGCTCTTTTAGTTGTACTGTAAAATGTGACAAGTTGATCTTACTTAAAAAAAATCTAGGAAACCGATTGCCTTGAAAAACGTAAGTAAATACAACTATTAGTTTAAAGTTCAAGTAGACATAAAGTAAACATAGCTTAAGACTAATAGTTATATTTACTTACCAATTTTTTTTTTTCAAGGCAGTCAGTTTCCTACATTTTTTAAGTAAGATATTTTACAGTGTGTATCAGAAATTTGACTAATAACTAAGCCAACCTGGTTTATTCCTGCAGTTGAAGCCAAGTTGACCGTTTCTCTGTCTGAATCTTTTCCAGGTTGTGTTTTTGTGTAAAGAAAGATGATAATGACTCTTAGTAGTCTTGAGGGACCTAGTGGCCTACTAACTATTTCCCACTCACACACATTTATATGCTTACATATCCAAAAATCCAAAAACACTCATGCAAAAAAATCATACACTCCTGCTTTAATACAACGCACAGACACACTGACCTTAATCTGGGTTGCTGCTGGCAGCAGTGTGTCGTTTAGTGCTTGTTAGTGTAGAATGTCTGAATTTGTGTGTGTATGTGTGCCTGTGAGCGCATCTGTGCTGCCCTGTTTTTTTTAACATCACATTTTGAATATGTGTGTGAGAGAGCATAAAATTCCGGCAGTATGTGTTCATCACGGTTTTTGGCATCATAATGTGTGAATAAGCTGCACATGTTCAAACATCAGAAATGTGTCCTTTCAGTTCCACTCAAACCAAGACGGCATCAAATCCAGACGCCTCGGAACGTTACATCAAAGGAAATAATAGAAGCATTATCCTATGATGTACTCAGATGAATGTAAAGAGGATTTGCATTACATACGTAATCTTTTCAGCTCTCAAATAATTTGACTATACTGCCTTGAGATCATCCTATCACAGATGTAGGGAGATTACATTCACTGTAGACATGAATGGGAAGTGAATATAATGGTTGAAACACTGGGAATTCTCTAACGAGGGTTCTGGATGGACTGAGATAAGAGATTTTCCTATACATTTTCTGTCCTTCATTTCAACTCCAGTTGAAGGAGACTGCTGCTGCACTTAAGCAATATAATGCGATACCTCATGCAAACTTATCCCTTAAGTAAAAATGTATTCAAGCAGTGTAAAAGTTCAAGTAGCCTCAGTCGACATTACAGTTGGTAATCTAAATTTTTCTTTTTCCCTTTTATTCCTTAAAATATTGTTACAGAACCAATAGACAAATTCTTTTCTTAAATATGGGAGGAGAATTGAGATTTATTTTTTATGCAAAAAAGGTAGCAATGGCTTTATGATTCTTAGCTTGATACATTTTTCATAATAACAAAACTTTATTGAAGAGACATTGTTCAATAAAGAATTCACATGATTTGTAGAAACTATTCTCTCATTCCTGCTGCACCCAGATCATCAAATTTATTAATGGGTCTTATATTTGTTTCAGTGTGGCTTATGTAGCTTGCAAAAGCTTTTGCATTTAATCCTGGCGTGGTGCAACACAGACAAAATGTGTTCTTTATCTGCATTGGGATATTAGTTTGAGGTAACATAGTATTGTTTAGGCATATTAAATAAAATGATAAAGGGAAATGGATTGTTTTTCTTGAGAAACTATACCTATATCTAAAAGCACCTACTGCCTTGGTGCATGAACTGTGTTCTACATCTTTAATTTTTCTCAGGACAACATTTGCATGTGTCTTAGCTGTAAATATCTCAAATCCCTTTTCAGATCAGTGATGATAGCATCCGTTTACAATGGTTGGAAACAAGTAGAGGAATACAGCTAAGGACAAGGGAGGGAACAGAAAAAGAGAAGAGGGAGGCTAATACATGTGTACATAACTAACATATACACACACCACACACACATAACGTGCATACATGCAGTACAGAGGAAGGAGAAGCTGTTACGGTGGGCGTCCATCCATCCTCTGCCTGGCACTGGTAAGAACAGAAGATATCTCATGCACACACACACACACACACACATACACACACACAGCCATGCCTCCTAATAACCTCTCTCTTCTATAAATCTGCTCACACACAGATTGGTCTCCCTAGTCAAGTTCCTGGCTCCAGTTACTGTGCAAATTGAAGCCTTCAGGAATCCCATTGTAACTGGCCAAACTGACTTAGACAGACAGTGTGTGTGTGTGCGTGCGCGTGTGTGTGTGTGTCTTCAAGTGCAGTGCATGTGCTTTGTGTAGGATGAAGGCACGGGATGCTAACTTTCTGCTGCTCCCCCGTGCTTGGAGCATATTGAGGTTTTGCTCCTTATATTTCATTTCCACAGCGAGTCAGTGAGCGTATGATTCAGGTCTGTGATTTTGAGCTGCTGCTGTAGCAAATATCATCTTGCTGAATGAGACAAAAGTAAAACGGAATGCTTTCTATTCTTCTGGATGGAGTGGAAAGGCCACTTTCACTGTCACACTGTCACCGACACACTCTGAGTTAGGATTCAGTGTCAGTCAGTCACGATTATGACAGTTTATTGCACTCCGCCGCCAAGGCACTTCTGCCGAATGATGTCTGCACTGGTGAGCTCACACTAATCTCGCCTCACAGGAGAACAAAGCAGAGCACAGCACAACCAAGCATTGGACACTTAAGGTAGCTATTAAATTGCTGCAGACAAAGGCCATTACAGCAGCATCATTGCTTCTGGAGGCTCCTCGTGCCGAAGCAGGTTAAGGCACAAGCTGTGTGCTTATTATAACCAGCATTTAAATTCCAAATACTGACATTCGGTGTCTTTAATTTTACCATAATCACAAATTATTCTTACTCCACCCTGCAAATTTTATTCTTGGCAGGATGAAGTATTTCATCCAACATTTGAAAGTTTTAAACTCCATTTCAGGTTGAACAAAAAGGCAGGTTGACCATTTATATGTATTCAGTGGTACATGTACTGGAATTTAGGAATATAGTACTGCCTGTATATTAAATTAATAATAAAAAATATTGAGCAATTGCAGTACAGGCAGCTCCCGACTTAAAAACGTCCAACTTACGAACAACGCTTACTTATGAACTGATCACCATAAAGCCTATTAAATTAAAAATTCGAGTTACATACAATGATTTGTAATAATGAACAGCACCCTACTTTCCGATGCCTCTTCTGACGTGCAAGACAACAACAGGAGCGAGAGTAAGTGTTAACCTAGATGTTTTTTTTTATACCCCCACACACACTCTCTCTCTCTTCTCCATTATGTTTATGATGTTTTGGGATATCTGGAAGTGTTTCTTTAATGTTTCTTATGCTTAGAAAGATAAAATATATATATATGCTAGATACGCACCTTACGTAACTGTATTGACTTATGAACAAATCCGACTTATGAACAGCCATGGGCACAGAACTTGTTTGTAACCCAGGGACTGCCTGTGTATGATGTGGTTGTGCTTGGAAGCCAAGCTATTTTTTGAAATGCCTTTTGGTAACCAGTTAAATCCTTCCTGTATACAATTCTAAATGTTGTAAAAAAGGCAGAATAAGCTGTTTTTTTTTTTTTTTTTTTNTTTTTTTTTTTTTTTTTTGTTTTTTTTAATACAGTATCTGTTCAGTCTGACATCTGTGCTTATGTTGATGTACTAGGCCAGTTATGAAGCCACTTGATAATGACACGGCTGCTGAGGCTCCTTTACTGTGATGTTACTGTCGGAGGGTGACAGAGGAGAAATAAATCCAGTTTTGTGGCCTTGAGAATGCTCCGTTTTTCTTCATTGCCTTGTGGGGAGTCATTGTGGAGGGTTACACACTCAAATACAAAACACATCGAGTAATTGAAGCAAGTGCAAGTGCCTTGCTTAGAGCCACATCAGAGGATAATCTAGAGTGTGGAGAGAGAGAGAGAGAGAGAGACTGAACTAGTCCCAAAAAAGGGCTTTAGATAGTATTATTTGTCATGCTGTTCTGGAGTCTTAACAGCAATAATAGCAATTGGAAGTAATAATGTGTCCCTATCATGCAAATCTTGAAAGGACAAACAAATTATCAAGGTACCTTTAGCTTAGAACTTTCAACAGTAGTGCTTGGATGACAGACAAAGTAGGAAGGGAGAAAGTCTGTCTGGAAGCTGCCCACAAAAGAAATGAGCTCAATAGGAATGTGCTGTCGTTGGGACTCTGGAATGGCACATCAGAAAAAACACCATCTGGAATTCTTTTGGGGCTTAGACTGAGACAGGACAGCAAACACCCCCAATTCTGAGGAACTGGTTCATGGTAAATGTCTCTTCTATCATTTCTGGTTTGGTGTCAGCGTGTGGTGTGTTGGGGAAAAAATGGATCAGGGAGCTGGTATTGGCTCTTGTCTTGCAGGATTTAGTGGAAAGAACAACTGCTTCTCAGATTGAGTGAGCTGATCTCAGTTTGCTTCACTGATGTCAGGTGGAAGGGGGCGATTCTGGCAAGGGAAGGGTAGTTGCATTGCCACTTCAATCAATAAGCCATTAGCAACCAAAGAAGAAGACAGTGTTAACGTTTATCCCAGGAATCCTCACCCCCTCTTCAACCATCCTCCTTCAGGTTTTCATTTAACTCGCTTACCTCATGGAGCTTGTGTAGCTGTGTCCTCAACCCAGACAGGTTGAACTCAGCTGTAGAGCCCTCCCTGCTCTTGGATGTGCCTTTGCCGATCCAGTTTTGCAAACATTGGCAGTGAGTCGTGAAATGAGATTTCTCTGCTATCATTACTGGACCAAGAAAGAAAGCCACATTTCATTTTCAATCTGCCTCGCTAACCCTTAGCCTCTTCTTAGCACAGGCACGTTTAACCATCAGTGAGACGGATCGATACAGCTGAGCTCCGTAAGCTGCCTGCTGCCAATACAGGAAATACTGTATGCTGTAATGAGATGGGGATATTAGGCAGTTAAAGGGGATGGTTTTAGCTAAGCAGTAGTGGGATGTGATTAGCTTAATAAGAAGCTTTGTTTGCATAAGTTTACAACAAGGGATCCTTTGATCTCCTTAAGGGCCCGATAGGCAGGATAAAAACATCAGAGGCTATTTCTGTCCCTGCAGTGGAATCACTCTCTGAGCTGAGGGTCCATGCAATTTCTGCTGATCTGACAGCGTAGCTCTGTTGAGATATTGAGTTCCATTGTTTCCACTCTGGGTCATTGATTCCACATTCTCAAAAAGGAAACTCAGAATTACATTCTGTCCGAATAATCAAGACTCCTGACAGCAATTAAATGAGTTAAAAGTATGCCTCAGTTTCTTCTAGAATGTGGTGCACGCTGCATCTTGAAGTGCAATGTTTTCCTCTTTTGCTCATTGGGAGATGTTTGATTGATGCTCTCCATTGAAATCCTATAAATGATTCTGTTTAATCTCTATATGAAACCGTACAAACACTATTTTTGCTAAGACTAGAAATTCTTTTGAAGCCTTATCTCAATCAATAGAATATCACATCAGAGCATCAAAAAAAAAAAAAAAAAAAAAAAAAATGGAGAGCTTCATCCTTACCTTGCTTGTTTTTTCTGAAGAGGATGAAAGTGCATGAAATAAAAATAAAATTGATTTTTTTGGATAATTTAGCAGCGTACTGCAATTCACATTTATTTGCAAAAGGGAGTGTAATGACATGAAAGCACCAGCTGTCGGCTTTGAAGGTTTTATGGGGATGGCAAACGACTATCAAGTGAATGCCTTGCAAGGCCTGATAAAAGAATGATTTTAATATTTGGAGACAGTTTGACTTCTCTGACCATTCAAGATCTGTAAGACTTGTTAGAAGGTGTAGTTGTTTTTAAAAGTAAAACCAAAACAGCATTTGCTTCATGAAATGAGATCAAGCATTACATGTGGTCATTGAGGTCAGTGTAAATCTAATATTTTCATTTTTTCATTTACATTTTGATGTTATAAGAAATTGAAAAGAAATCACTTCCTCTTTAAATCCTTTCGATTCCTTAAGGAGTTTGCATTCTGGCAGAATTGGTTGTCTTGCTGCTGTTCAGGTTGGTGTTACCATCGTCCACGTGGTGCGAGACTCTTCCTGTTGCTCTCGCTGGGTTGCGGTGCCGTGCCAGTTATGCCATGCTGTTCCCTCTGACCTGGAAAACCCCCAGCGTCCCTTTCCTTTTGTCAGAGGATGAGCATCCATCGTGGCTGTTTTTGTCTGGTTAACAGCGGCTTTAGAGCTTTTTTTTTTGAGGATTAGTTCATGTGTTTTATAGGTTCTTACACAAATTTTCAAATGGTTAGTGGTGAAAACAGCTTTTGATGGGCTACATGTCAAAATACTCTCACCATAAGCTGTTACATGAGTCCATTAGGCTTTAATGGTGGACACATCTTGTTTACGGGATTATCCCTCACTTGTTTTAAATGGTCTTAGTGTATTTACTGATGTGTTAAAGCTCTTTTGCCTACTTGCTGTGCCACATGATGGAAGTGATACAAAATGTGTTTACGACAAGGTAATACAGTTTTATTACCAGCAAAGTGGCACTTAAGATTCTTAACAAATCCTTATCGCATTGACTGTAATTCATAGCCGGCATATCCTAACGTGTTGTCTTAAATCACTTTGCACACTTTAGCGACGATCCTACCTGGTAATATTCAAAAGCAGGTTAACTGTGGCATTCAGGGATGAATCATGGCTGGAATTAACTTTGTTACCACGGGCAAAGAACTGTACTCATAGTGGGAGGAATTGCATCACAGGCGAAATTAACCTCTTTTTTTTTTTTTTTTTTNTTTTTTTTTTTTTTTTTTTAACTCTGCATTGCTCACTAAAGAGAGAGCTGATGCTGCTTCACCAGTGGACTGTGACACATCATCTAAAGCCAGATTGATGAGACATTATGCCGTTGCTTGTTGTTGGTGACATTCTTTGTCACTCTGTTAAGAAATTATAGTCTAGCTGACAGGATTTGAATTTGCATTATTTCTAGACTTATTTATGTACAGTGATGCAATAAATGTGACTCCCAGTCAGAGAATATATTTTAATACTCCACATCAATATCTGGATCTGGGCTAATGCGCAACTGTTAACATTCCATTTTAGGAAAAAAATGCCAGAATCTTTTCATTAAGATGTTTAAGTTTGCTAGAAATAGGCAAAAATGTCAGCAAATGAAAAATTCCTGCATCTGGATCTGAGCTCGATCTGCCTCAGAATCTAATCAACTCTTCCTTGACTCAAGAAAGAGTAAAAATTCAGTGTAATTTGTACATTACTGCTTAAGATATCCTGCTGATAAACACACGTTGTTGAAACCAACGCGACTTTGTTACCTCCTTGGAAAAGTTTAGTGTCTTCTTTCTTTTAAATCAGTTTTCCCATGAATTTCTTTGCATGCATATCCATGGAGCTAAGTCTGTATGTTTATGTACTGGCTGTTTGTGTTAGACTTAGCATGTTTGCCTGTGTCACTCAGCTTTTGTGTACCGTGTTGTGTTTGTGCACTTCATGTGCAAGTGCACCAAGCACACATTTGTTCTGCATTCACTTTTCTCAGCAGAGGTTCTTGCTCACCAGTTTGCTCTGAGATCGATTTAATTGCACAAGTACTGTATATTTACAAAGCAAAAGAAGCATTTCAGCTCGCTGCACCAAAGCATCCCTCTAAATGTGTCCGTGTGTTCTCACAACACACACACACACACACACACAACTTCTGTTGAGCTTATTTGAGGAGGAACATCGGGAGTTAAATCAATATGATCTTAAAATGACTGCATGTCTGCAGGACGACAGCCTGGGTCTCTGTTGTTTCTTTGATTCACTTGATTTGATAATCAGAGGGCTTTGACAGGAAGTCGCTCTTCTAAACCTTCAGGTGAATCCTCTTTCATTTGCTATGGCTCATGTAGTCTCTTCATTTCCTACCTTTTTTTTTTTGTTTTAATTCAAAAGGAGAATATAGAGTTGTTGTTTTTTTTTTATAGTGCCCAACAGGATCCTTCTGGCTGGCTTCTCTGGATAAGCTACTCTCTTCCTAGTTTCAATCAGGAGTAATGACACCATTTGTCTCGCAGCGCTGCAGAGGAACAGAGCTTATCTTTGTGTTCGCCATTAAAGGTGCTTATTGCCCCAAGAACAGTCGACCATCATTAATACCTCTCACACTACTATACAAACTTTTACCAAATGGCTGTTCACTATCATCTCTTTGCTCATGGTCACTCTTGTTCTCTGTTTCGTCTCTTTCTCTTTTATATCTAATTCACACACTCTCTCTTTTCTTCTTTCATCCTCTTACTCGTTCTTCCTTTCTCTTCTCAAATAATTTCTCTCCATTCCAGCAGTTTAGCTCAACAGAATTAAGAGAATGGATGAATGGAAAGATTCATTATCTTTTATCCTACCGTGCAAATTGCTGTGTTGCTGTTCACATCTGATCAGCAGATAATAGGACAGTTCTCGATCTCAGGCACCTCCTAACCTTTTCACAAAGAACTTTTGATTTTTTTGCTGTGCTCATCGCTTCAGTAAAGTCCCACGTTTCTTTCTGCACTAATCCCTCTCTTGTGCTTGGGTTTAAAGGATCATACTGGTGATTTTGCATGTATGAGTCCAATAAATATTACCCGCATACACATTTTCCAAAATATAAAACTGTATTTTAGTTTTTGCTTTATTTTACCAAATCCCCCAATCTTTCAAAATCAAATATTAAAGGCACAGTCATTTTAATTGCTCTGGTAAAATCAGTTTTCTCGTGGGAAGAGACATATATTTACATTTTGTTGGATCGGTTAAATTAAGTAACTTTGACAAAAAGTAGTAACATGTTGTTTGCTGAGACAGGTTAGTTATCTGAAGTACATTCCAAATCTCCACAAGTTGATTTTTAATAGCATACTGGAATGAACTGAGACCAGTGAATGCCTGGAATGTAGGAAAAAGGCTCTAAACTTGTAGGGAAAGTTCTGTACTGATACTTGGTTGATAAAAAGAAGTTGAATATGCTGGGTTACCTTGCAATGTAATTATCTATATGGAAAAGTACATGATAAAAAAATAAAATAAAAGCAAAATAAAATAATGAATCTCACAGTACACTATTTTATTTATTTATTAAGCAAAATTGCCAAATATTTGCTAGTTCCAGCTTCCTAAATGTGAATTTGTGCTTCTTTTCCTAGTTTCATATCACTGAAAATTGATTACTCTGAGGCCTTTTCAGTGTTGTTTATACGAAGTAGTGAATTTGAAGATGGAACCTTGGCTCTGAGTACTTTGTTGGTATTTGTCTTTTCTTTAAATATTTTATACACAAAATCACTAATCAAAAAAGATGCATAGAAAAATCAACATTAGAAAAAGATAATTAGTTAGCTGCCTTAATTACTGTGTATAATATGCAATTTCTCATGTGATAAACATTGGTTTTTAATCTCAGGTTTGTATGACTACATTTGTAAAGGAAATCAAACTCTAGTTTTTAGTTTGGGAGTCGGAGAGGCAGTGATCTGCACAGAACTTTTCAGGGCTGCAGAATACAGACGCCTTCAGGAGGCACTTTCAGGGCTTTTACTCTCGTAACTTCTACTGCCTGCTTTTGTTCAGCATCAACCATTACTACCCAGTCACGGCCCTGTCCAGCATTTGAAGCTACATCCCTTACGCCTTGTTTGTGCTTGTCTTGCCAAAGAGGGGCTGGGGGTTTGTGTGTGTGTGTGTGTGTATCTGTGTGTCTCGTCTAAATGATGGGGAGGAGGCCTTTATGGAGTCCAGGGCCCATGTTTGGGACAGAAAGAGGGACAGCATTAATCTGAGAGTTCAAGCCTATAGTTGTCACCCAGTGTAGGGTGGGAGGGCTGAGGAGGGGGTGAGACAGTGACTTAAAGGCCTTTCGTCTGAACAATGGTTCTCTGTGTTTTGGCAAAAGGCAAGGAGTTCACAGTTCAACCTCCACATCCTTTTCTCTCACTCTTCTCTCGTTGCTCCTCAACCACCTTTTCTCACCTACTGCCACCTTTAACTCATACGCTTCTCTCTGTCTTGTTGTAATATCTCCAAAAACACTAGATCTACCTTTTCTTCTTTATACCGATGTTTTATTCTTCTGATAGAAACAGCGGGACCTATTGCTTTCTCAGAGAGCGAGAGAGAGAGAGAAGTTCGAGACAAAGATGGCGAAGTCTTTTGCACATGCAGCTTTTTTCTTATTTTTACAGGCATTGTATAGGAGCTACTTTCCTAATGCCAGCAATTTGACAGCTCAGGGTGCTTTCATGATAAGCTGTATTTGTGCAGGAGTGCGATCTTCGTATCTCTCGCCCCACTGCTTACACTCCCTATGTCCTGTTCCTTGGTCAGTGCAGGGAGCGGAGTGCCAATGTAATAACATGCTTCATCAAGAAGCACCTGAATCTGACATACCAAGCATGACCGTCAGTTACTGTATATGCCAGTGTGCAGATGTAATAGCTGTCTGACTGTGGACATTTCGTCTTGCAATCATCTTTCTGCCCAGATCATGGTATGATTTCAGAATTGTGTTGTACAACTCAGGAATTTTCTCTATGCAGATTCGGAGCTTCCCCTCCATTGTTGTCGCTTCTGCTTATGTCACAACTATTCTTTCACTGGTTGTGGGTTGGAAAGGAAGGGTCAAAGTTGAATGTGGTTTAAGTTTGAATGCAATGGCAGAGGGGAGAATCCCAGCGGTGCACATCACTTAAGGTTGCGTTTGGGATTCTCCACTCTGCTCCCAATACACAATAATGAAACACCCAGGTCAGCGCTAAGCTAAGCGCTCATCATGTGAAAACACCCTCAAGATGTAACATTACTGCAGAAATTATATCAACGCTGTGAGTGAATCAACACATTAAGACAGACAACAGAGCGTCTTAATGCTCTTAACATCTGACAGCATAAACAGTGGTGGTGCAACAACATAATATGTAAAACAGAAGAATTCAAAATAAAAATGCAAACAAATTCTGCATTGATAAGCTGAATTTAATGCAACTCTGTGTTGTGAATTTCTTGTGTGAAAGTGACCCAGAGACACAAAAAGGTTGTGTATGTATGATGAAAAATTTGCACAGATTTCTGAAATATTGTAAAACCTTAAATATGAATCAGGAATGTTTGTATCTGGGTTGAAACATCTTAAAGAAATAAGCTTCCAATTACCTCACCCTCTAAACATACTCAAAATCAAATAGAAGGAATATTACTGAAGTTGAGTTTTTATTGGCCCACAGTATTAGACACTACTGACCATATTTTGCTTAGCTGTATTGTACACGTTAAATAATACCCATATTATTGGGCAGATATTCTAGCCCAAAGGCAGGTTTTTTTTTTTATTCAAAATGAAACTGAGCCATTTATGTGGCCAAGGCAGTCATTAATAATTCAAGAAATGAATTTCCATCACATCCTTTCCTAATTGAAAAAGGCATTTTGCACTTCAAGAGAGCATTAAAAAATGTTCCGTATAAAGGCAGCTTGATCAAATTTGATGTTTACAACTAATTCTAATTTGGTATAATTTGAGCTGGCATTCCGGTGATGGAAATCCAAATCATGGGAGATAAATGACAGTTGCTGAATGAGTGAGAGTCATAAATGCAGGGATAAAAGGAGAGATCAGCTCCAGGCTGTCAGGAAGAGATTATGCTCCCTTCTCTTAAATCAAATTCCATTTGTGTTCTGTCGTCACCGGGTTTTGACGCTCCCTCTGGCCCCTGCCCGCTCCCACTAATACAATTAAGATCCATAAGCTTTTTCTATGAATAAATGGGTTGAAAGGGGGATTGTTCCACGCTTCACTGAAGTTGGAAAAAGCTGTGTGTGTGTGTGTGTGTGTGTGTGTGTGATGGATAGAGGGGTGGAGCAAAGGAAGGTAATAACCATCTTCTCCCTGCTCCCCCCTCTGTCCAACCATTTTCACTCTCTCAATGCCGCCTTACTCCTATTGAAATGCTGTTGTGTTGCCATAGTGTCAGTGTGACTTTTTGAACAAAACTTCAACCATTCCATCTTTTTCCCCTCTCAGCCAATTTGAAGCCATCATGGGTGGCAGCAGGGGCGATTGCCTGTGAGATTCTAATCCAAAAACTGCATCAAACAAGTTGAAGACTTTGTAACTTTAAGATTGTCACAGATCAGTTTTGTATTGTTGCCAGTGTTTTATGGTAAGCTGAGCAGAGTCTTTCAGTCCTGCAGTTTGCAGATGAGTGATGCCTTGGTAATTGAAAGTGAATGGGAGGGCAATGAGACCTAATGAGCCACGCTCCCTCAGCTGCTGGAAGAGGATGAGAGAGAGAGAGAGAGAGAGAGAGAAAGAGAGCNCACGCTCCCTCAGCTGCTGGAAGAGGATGAGAGAGAGAGAGAGAGAGAGAGAGAAAGAGAGCCAAGTGAAATGTAGTTTGTTTTAAGGTCATTTGGACTTGCATCTTAACTGCAGCTCAGATTAAAAAGTTTATATCTAGAAAGTGACATTTCATTTGTTTAAATTCTAATTTTCCTGAAGCTGAGCTGGAAGGAATAATAATGTCATCTTTAGCATTGCAATACACAGTTTGTTGATATAAATTGCTTCCTGAAATGAAGAAATTTAATTGGATGCATTTTGTCATTAATTTTGAAATCAAGTGCTGCAGTTGCATTACTATTCCGGTCATAATTCTGCACAATTTGCTTTATTTGTGGACGATGCTTGTTTTAATAGCCTGTGTGGATCCATTACAAGGGAGAAAAAAAAAAAAATCCTTCACTGTATTTCATGTTCATAGAAAGCGAGTACACTTAACTAGGTACTTGCAAGTGCTAACAGACACTCTTAAAAGCTTTCAGTCACTTGGAAATAAAGAGGGAAGCAGGAAATAGTAGCAAATGGATCTCATACATAATGCTAGGGTCAGATTGCATGACTTCAGAGATCCCAAAATCATGCAGCTACTCAAATTATACAACAATATTTCATGGAACGTTATGGTTTGGTGAGGCTGTGTTGTGTACCCTTCAAAACTGATTGCAGACAAGATGCAGAAATTACAAGATGTCTAACCTGGTAGGAGATGACCAATGTCTCAAATCAATACTCAAAAACATTGCGTAAGAAAAGGCAAAAATCACACGACAAGTTTAAATGCACAAGAAGTCATGGAAGTTTGCCAATACCAAAATCCCAGGAATCCAAACAAGGAGCTGCTTGCTATTCAGGTAGTGTGTGCTGGTTTGTGTAGGAAAACAATTTAAAAAAGAGCCAGAAAGCCATGACTTTTTTTTTTTTTTTTNTTTTTTTTTTTTTTTTTCTCCCGCCTCCTCTCATGCTCTCATTGACTATTGCTCATTGCCATTCTAGGAACCTTTTTCTATCTCATGAACCTTGAAGAGCATCTTACTCTAAGATCATCTCAGTTATCCAGCCGGTAAGATGTCTAGAAGATTGATAGTAGCCAGGACTGGTGGTGATGCCAATGTGGTTGAGTTCAGAGAGCATCCCATTGATGGGTGTGTCTGCCATTTGGGAATAACCCTGCCTGCTACCTGTTCCCGCTATAGTGAAAACTGAAGAATCCTTTTGATGAAATGTCTTCAAGCTATTTCCCCACTTCAACCTTTCACTTCAACCTTCTAGACAAGAGCATTTTGAATTTAGCATCGATCATTTCAGGCAAAAATGTCCAGTCCTCTGGGACAGCTCCAATTCTGGATTGATCTGTCTGTGGGTTTTTGTCCCATATCAAAAATGTTCGTCTAGAACTGGAAAATCAGAAATAAAATCATTTACCTATGTCTCCTAACTCACCTACAGCAAAGTTTTAGTGAATGAGGCAAAGCATGAGTCCAGTCTTTTCACATTTTAATGTATAATTTGTCTTTTTCAACTTTATAATGTCAAAAAACAATTAAAAAAAGTTTTGATGAGAGATGCAATTAAATTTCTCTCCTTTCTGCCCTTTTTGCATGCTGTGCCCTGGATTTCTCACTTGGCCAGCGTTATTGATTGTAGTGTGTGCTCGATAATGGCGTGGGCAGCACGATGCAGTGTTGTGGTGCCACTGAGAAGATAACTGCCTTTTCACTGAAGCACTTTCTGCTGATGCAATTGAACCATTGTGCAGCGTAAAGGTTAGAGCGATATTAGGCCCCACACAAGTGAGAACAAGACAATACACGCTGAAGCACATGTCAAAGCAAATCTCCTCTTTTAGCCTAACAAGAGGAAGTGTGTGTGTGTGTGTGTGTGTGTGTGTGTGTGTGTGTGTGTGGGGCAGATGCTTGAACACTCCGCTGTTTTATGTGGAACACTGAAAAAGCCAGTGGACTGTTTGAATCTATTGTGGCTTCTCAGAAACACAAATAAGCAAAGAGGATGTACTTCCAGGCATTTGCATGAGTGAACAGGTAGAAAAGCCAAATGAGCACACATGTATGCAAATGTAGATATACACACATGCACACATTCACACAGAAACTAAAGCCCAAAGGGTACAAAGGGTAAGAAGACGTCTTGCGAGGTTTAACACGCAGTGACTCAGGCTCTTTAGATGTTCTTTGTGCAGAACCTCCAAGTAGAATTTCTCTTTTCTTCTTCTTCTGATGTATCCCCGCCTGTAATTGGACCAAATATCACATGGCTGGTTGCATCATTGGTGAAAGAGTTCCACTTTTGTTTTGTTTCTACTTCCTCTGCTGCTTCTTGATGTTCATTCCTACTTTGATTTAGAGGAAAATATACCATCTCCTCCATCTTCTTTGTCTTCTTTTTATTGCTACATAAACTATTGCCACTTCCTCCTCTCTGTATCAGTTGTACGCCTTTTTCCCTGCTGCCTCAGGTAACAAGCAACTCATGACTATTTTGCACCTCCTACTGGCATGGAGTAGCATTCAGAAGGATCAAATTAAGGACTACATTGTGTTCAGCATTCTAGGAGGTGTTCTTTGAGCTGTTCTTTCATTGTTTTGTCTTTTGTGGCCCTGAGATTACCTTTCAGTCTGCTTCCACTCACACTTCCACAGCCCCAATCTCTCCCATAACTATAGTGGGTTTTTTTTTCTGCTTTTTGACAAATGTTCAATAATTCAAGCCATGGCCACCGCTTTTCTGCAGTTTAACTCCTTTGTGTGTGATAGTGTGTTGCTATGCTGAGCTCTCTGAGTGAGCTATGGCCAGTCTCTGAGTGCCGTTGGTTGTGGTGAGGAAAATCAACTGTGGCATAGCTGTAAATTATTCCTCTGGAGGGCTGAAGGGGCCGGAGCCACTCTCGCTTCCGTCTGCCATACCTTTATCAGGGCCCAGTCGACTCCTATGGGCCCCTTATCCGTCAGGTTTGAAAGGCCCCAGCTAAGCAATATCAATGACATGGTGCACAAAAAGAGATTCTTTACTGTGTGGGGAGAGGGAGAGATGAAGATGGACAGATGGACAAAGGGGGGGGGGAGTGATCCTGTCGGGAATATCACAGAGCCATTATTTGTTAAATTGAATTTAGGATGGAACAGTAGAGGTGTAGCTGTGAGAGGAAGTCAACAGATTGCTGCTGAGTGTGAAAGGACAATGATAATATTTAATGGAATGAAAATGCATGAAATTAAACATGCTAGCTAATTTCAGGATGCTTTCCGGCCTGTTTTTTTTTTTGTTTNTTTTTTTGTTTTTTTTTTTTTCAGCCTGATATTTTAGGAATTCTGGATGTGATTGGACGTTTTTGTTTTTGTTTTTGTTCTACAAAATTTGACCTTTGACGTTTCCCTGTGTTTTGTCATGGCCTTGAGCCAAGCCATGACATTGTTCTTTAACATAAAGTCACTTTCTGAGATTGTGATTTTTCTGCACTTAATATATAAAATGATCAGCTTTATTTCAGACTTCATTAATTGATCTCTTATGTTTGATTTAATGGTACTTTTGAATGTTCATCTTATCCACCTCATTCTTCATCGTGGCACACAGGGTTTCTACCGTGCTTTTTAAAGTCCATAAACTCCTGTTTTACACTATAGAGGCAATCTCCAAAGAAAGAGCTTAACCACATCTTTAAGAAAATAAAAAGGGAGACTTTCTCTTTCCGTTTCGGTCTCTTACTTTGAGACTGTCCAGGATTGTAAATGCGATCTTTAAAGCTTTGTTTACATGGTAGACAAGCCTCCGCTGTCTCGTCCCTCTACCCTCGCTCCTCCTCTGCCTCAAAGAGGACTTCCTTACATTCTGACTGTGGGCCTGTCTGTTCATACAGACTGTTAAGAATACTAATTAGCCAGGCCTTCTCACTATGCAAACTCCATTCAGTCAAGAAGGGTAGAAAATAACTGAAGACATATGATAAATGGTTGCTCCCATATTGCTCTTGCTTATTATCTGGGGAAAGCCAGACTCTCCCATAATGCTAAGAGGGAAATGAGATGTGTATTATGGCCTCCTTTGTGTTAAAAAGACATGGGCCATGCCAAAGGTACTGTTTTTTAATTTTTCGGTATTATGCTACATTATTCCTATATCCACGGTTGACTTTTCTAAGGAACTCAGAATATTTGAGGGGTTTAACAAATTTTATTTGAACTGGAGATGCCTAGTTCAAATTTTGGCTCAAGACTGTACTTTCTGATCCCCAAAATGTTGCTACTCCGGAAGTAATACTGTCAGGTGGAGTTTGTAATACTGAACATCAGCTCAAAGAAAAGCAATATTAGAGCAATGTGTAGGGCATTTATTCAAAGAAACACTGGTTGGAGGTCAATAGTAGAAGTAGTGATGTTATTGACTTATAGGTACACATTATGATGATGATATTTTTTTTTGTCGAAAAGGTCCATTAGTAACACACAGAGCTTCCAAGAAGAACCCTAGCTCTCTATACTGCTGGTCTCTGAGCATCTCGCTCCTTGTTATTCCTTAAATTTCTAAAGCAGCCCTCTTGCGATGTGAGTGGACAATCTTCCAATCATACATCATGGAGGTTAATTTTAGCATGAACATCAATAGCACCTGCTGACCGAGAATGAGAGGAGAAATTATGTTTAGTTTTCTCAAGATTTTTTGCACAATTTGACAGTTGAGAGGTACGTGTGATAATTTGTATGACAAGGTAGATGCTGTCCCATGTTCTTGCCCCTCTTCACCCCAACAAGAAATGAATCTGTAAAACTAGCCAGGGCTTTGGGTGGTCCAACAGTTTCAATAAACCCCCCAGTGTCTGGCACAAGCTGTACGGAACACACACACACATACACACACGGGAATTAGAAAACATCATCAGAATCCAGGGACAGCTTCCAGAAATGCTAATGTGGTGTAATGAATCAGAGCTGATTGCTCAGTCCACTTTTTTAAGCAGCATTTGATTCCACCAGAATATTGAAAGACAGTTGTTGTAAAATGTTAAAGCTGTGCTGTTATCGTGCTCAGCCAGAGAGTCCAGGTCATCTTGGCATTTCATAGCTGGTGGCAAAAAGAAAAGAGAAAACGGAAACAGAAGAAAGCAGTCTGCAATATTAAAGTCATCTATTGTACACACACAGACACACATCTAGGCACGCAGCCACTCACTCTCATTGTCTCTTTGACACCAATCCTGAATCTTCCCTTACCTGTAGGGGCCTTGGCAATGGGACTGATCACATCTGAACAGCCCTCTAGTAGGGATGTGTTTGATTACTTTCACCCAACATAATCCCTATGTGTGTGTGGGTGACTGTGTTGTAGGTGTGTGCATCGCTGTACTCACCTTTGCATCTAAGAACTGAGAGTTACAAACGGAGAGAAAAAAGACCATGAACACGGGACAAGGGTGTTACTGACAGCTGCAGCCAGAGAGCCAGCATTCCATTTTGTTCGCTGGAAGCTGAGTGTGAAACTTTGAAGAGCGATTTGCATCTCTGGATGGCTATGAAGAAGTTGGCTTTGTTAGGTGCCACCAAAGAGATGTGCGTGCATGCTGCTGGCTTCAAACCTGCCCACCCTCACCACCAACCAGCACCCACCCTCTGCCCTTCACCCTCCGTCCTCCTGGCACCAATATCTGGCTTCTTCGGCCAGCGGCTATTCCCCTATTGTGTTGTGTGGCCAAGAGCACCTGCTGGGATCCCTTTCACCAAACCTCCCGATGGTTTTTTGAACCGATCCAAGGGATAAACCCCCTACCCTCAACCTACAACACATAAAAGTGGACAGAGACTTACATAGACACATATCTGTTTAGATGCAAAAATGCGTAGATGTACACATAAAGCCAAAGCGGTAAATGGAGAGGCAAATGCAAAATTGTTTAAAAGTATAAATGACAAAGGCAATCCACTTTTGAAAAAAATACAAAAAGTACCCCACTTTCTAAAATCTGTACTGCTTTGGAAGAACAAATGAAGGAAAGCTTTCCACTGTCCTGATCTTTAAAAACGGAACAATTGCACTCTTGTGCATGTGTTTAGAAACCAAGAAATGAAAGAGATAGTGGAAGAGTACAGAAGACAGGGTGTGTATGTATGTGTGGTGATGGCTGAGAGGCGAGCGTCTGGGATGTATTTGTATTCCAGTGATCCAGGGTATCCATGGATACACCTAGGTGACTGGGAAGCATGCAGAAGCAGGAAGTAGGAGAGCGCTTATTCCACAAATGTGGCCCTGATCCCCACGCTGATTAAAAGGAGCCACACAGTGAGAGGTAACTTTGGGTCATTCCTGTCCAAAACATGCTCATCTATGGCTGGTCCTAACAAAAAAAAAAAAAAAAAAAAAAAAAATACAGGTTTCCTTTCCTGACACCCCAGTTGAATGAATTACAGACTGGACAACAAGCTGTGAAAAAAAAAATAATAAAGGTCTGCTATTGTTGAAATATCTGTTGAATGAAGATGCCTGCAGATATTAAAGGTTTAGTCAGTTATATGACAGAGTTACATGTTGCTTGATTAGTGCTCTGTTGTGGTATTTCCACCAAAGCAGAACCTGTTCAGTTCTGGTTCACAAATCAAATTTGGAACCATTTGGAGCAATTCAACGATTTGTATGATGCCTCAGCATCCATGGTGACAAATACTCATGCCACAGTACTTGGCATGAAATCACCCTTGATTGTTGGCATCCTTGAGGGTCGCTCACGAGGTTGTGTATATGGCATCCACGTGATGTAAATGTGCCTTTATACATGATTGGATAAGCGAAAAGATACAGAAAAACTATGGCAAACAACTCTGACTAGAACCTGGAGAGGGGTTGAGGAAGTACCGGCACCTATATGTTTTCTCCATGAGACTTATAAAGACTGCCAAATGACTGCCAGTTCCTGGCAAGAGATAACCTATAATCTGTGGTCTGAGGAACATTCCTATCACATGAAGTGGAAAAATTTTTTCGACTGATATGTGAAGCCTAGAAACAAGACTAAACAAAGTTGTGGGGATCTGACTGGTTTGTCCTACAGCGCCACCATCCTGGCATTGAAGTACGTAGTCCTCATGCATGGTCATCATGAAAACTCAAGAACCATGAATGCCACGACATGCGGATGGCTTGTTTTAGAGCATCGTGTCCGTGCTCATCATGCACCAGGCCTACTGTATTGCAATACCAGTGATCGTGTTTCAGCCCTCACATTGCCCCCTAGTGGATATAGTGTATAAAATGCTCCAGATTAAAGTACACAAGAAAGTATGTGAGCAGCACCTGGTTGTTCAAGTCGAGTATAATCCTGTGTAACGCTCATACTGATACAAAGCAGAATATGAAGCAGTTAGATGTGTTTGTCCGGCTGTGTGGAAGCTGATGTTCACACTGCATAGAAGTGAATGGTAGAAAATGGCATTTTCTGAATGTATCTCCAATGCTGTGTGCGCTAACACCAATAGAATCAATGGTATGGAAAGGGGAAACCCATTACAAAAGTAGNCCCCCCCCCCCCGTATTTTTGTATAAACTTTCTGAGTTAAAATACCAGTCCAAACACAACAAAATAAATTTTTTTAGTGTGTTAGAGTAAGTCCAACTGAAAAAAAGCCAATACTTCTTAATAGTGTTAAGTAGGAAGACACTTTGGACATACTGTTAAGATTTGAAGAAGAATACTTATTAGTAGAGATCAAACAGGAAGTTAAAACATCTTCTTTGAGGTAGGGTCAGAGGTCAAATGGTTTTCACTGACTTGTAGAAATATTGTAGTCATATTACCTAGTTTGAAATCCAAATGTAAGTCTAAAGAATAGTTGAATATTCTGAACGAATACTGAACTACTTGTAAAACACCAATAAATTAATCTTGTTGTGTTTGGAGTGGTACTTTGGTAACGTTTACACAAAAAAAAATGGGGGGGGGGGGNATACTTTTGGCCAGCGCTGTACTTAAACAGAAATCCTTTTGAGTAATTGAGTTAACACAAAGGTGAGCCCTTGTCCATGCCCTGATCTGTACCAGACTCATCACCTTTATGTCATTTTCTGCACTCACATGCACACAGCCTGTCAATGTCTTTTGAGTTGCGGCTCGAAAACCACGGCTTTTTTTTGTCACATTGAGCCTGCCCCCCCCCAGTGGGAGCTTGTTATTTACTCTAAACTCAAGATACGGCGCTTTCATCCAGTAGGTGTGTTTTTTTTATTTATTTTTCTAATCAGTGATCACAAACAAAAGAGACAAAGGAAGGCACAACTGGCTGTTTGCCAAAGGAAAAGGGGTGGTAACAAATGAGCGACAGAGAGAGAGAAGGGGTAGGGAGGGGAAGAGGAGTGGATAAGGAACGGTGAACGAATGAGCCCAGCGGAAAAGACAAAAGGCGGCAGACTGTATACAGTGTTTTGTGTTGCTTGTAGCACAGCAGAACAAGAGAGAGAGAGGTACAGAACTCTACATAATGAAAAGCAGCAGGTTGTGATTTTTTTTTTTTTTTNTTTTTTTTTTCACCTCTGGAAATATTCACCCCCTTTTTGTCCAATCTCCTTTTGAACGTTAAAATACATCCTGGCACAGAAAGACACAAAAGATGCACACACACACACACTGTTAAAAAAAAACAAAACAAAACATAAAAACATGCATGCACTCCCGGTGACCTTTTTGGTCATCGGGTTTTCTGTGTGCATCCATGTGGCTGCCATTTCTAATTGAAATGAATTCCTTTTGGCTCGTCAGCAGCAGGAGAAATTTGTCCCTCTCCTTTGTCTGGTGATGCTCGGCAGGCTTTGTTGGAATCCCCCGCCACATCTGCCTCCTCCCCCTCTCCAGCCACTCCCTCTGGCGAGTGCTGATTTTTGATAATAAGCCCAGCAGTAATTTGTCATGTGGACCGACCAACAGCGCGCTGCATGTGTGCGGTTTTGGGATTTGAATGGCGATGGAGGAAGTGTGGGGTCGGGAGAGGGGAATTACGAGGCTCACAGCGAGCGTCGATTCATGGAGCCAGCGGGAACGTTGTTTGCTGTAATAAAAGGCTTTTTCTTTTTGTTTAGGGAGGAAACGGGAGAACTGAAAGCTCTGCTGTTTCTCCTTGTCAGTCATTCACTCTCCAGAAGAGTAATTACTGATCAGTTATGAATTTTTATTTGGGTGCTCGAGTGGAGCTGCTGTACGCATAGCAATTTGGGTTTAAAATGTGCGATTGCTCCGGATTTGGAAACGAAAATGAAATTGAAGTAATCGTCAAGGTTATTAATCAATTTGCAATTATGTGCTGATTAAAAAAAAAAAAAATTGAGCTCATTAATGGCATCATCATTTGATATAAATGTTTACACTGTTGTTAGGCCTGTTAGCATCATGAGTAGTTGCATTGGATTCAATATCTACCATTCTTCATCCTTCATATGTTGTACAAAACATGTAGACACACACACATTATGTGTGTGTGTGTGTGTGTGTGTTAGGTTTGCCAAAAGGGCTTACTAACTGGAGTTTGATATAATAGTGTATATCCCCTCCTCCCATGCTTCATGGCCCCAGAGGGATATTTATAGTGTGTGTGTGTTGGGTTATGTGTGTGTGGGGTGCTCATGGGGAAGTTGGATAGGTTTTAATGGAGCGTCAGTAATATCGTAATGGAGACTGCTTGTGTCTGTAAAAATGAGCTGTATCACTTGCAGGTCATTGATAGCGTACTCCATCCTGCAGCCTCCTGACCTGGAGACTGGGCTAAGATGGCCTTGTTTACACACTGTACATTAAAAAAGGAATTTTCCTGAAATCTCACTGAAGTTTTCTATTTTTTCGATAGTTTTTAGCATAGCCACATCTTTGCACAAAAGCCCTGTATTGTTATTTTAAGAAAATGCAAAATGTGAGGAAGGGAAAGGAGTAATATTAGTTTATTGTATTTTTGTCATTTTTCTCCAGTAAGACTTTTGATGATGCATTCAGAGTCCTCAGCACCATAACACTGTATATGTAACCTCCCTCCCCGTTAAGCCTTCACCTATGATAAAATCAAATAGCACTGACATCATGGTAGTGAAAGCAAAGCCATGGGTTTTATGTGTATGAGGAGGAGTGACCAGAGGATTGATGGCTAATTTCATTAAAACGATGACCCTGTCTAGGAAAGTGAGCATCTGATAGTCTGAGAAGATTGGAATGGGAGTTTGGGGGGGAGGCGATTCTGTGTAAGTGTGTGTGCATGTGTGTAAGATGGCTGGTATCAGTGTCTGAATGTTAAATAAATCAATGCAGGTCAAGTCTGAGAGCCGGATGTCACCCAGATGGCCTTTCGTTAGGGGGATTTAAACTGTGTGTGTGTGCATGCGTGTGTGCAGCAGTGGGCATTGCAGGAGGAAAGGCATTGGTGTGCATATGTCACTTATAATGAGAGCTACTAAAGCAGAAGGATATGACCTCGTAGAGACATTTTTGAAAAAGAATACCACCACTTCATACACACTACACACACACGCACACACACACACACACCTGATGTGCCCTGTTATGCAGCCTCTTTTGTTGGTGTAAGGATCAAACATGTTGGTCTCATCTTTGATGACCTCAATCAAGCATTTGTTCAAAGGTTTATTTGCATTATTATAGTGTTTGGATAAATGCCTTTTATCTGTACGCTTATATCCAATTTAAAGCGGGTACTCAGAAGATCAGTTAGCCATTTTATATTTTCTATGCTTAGGGGCATCTTATTGGAAATTTGTAGTTTATTTATCATTCATCATTTTATCGCTCATCAGCACTCTTTTCTGTGGGGTTTCATGACAGAAGAACTTTTCTGTTGATTTTTTTCACTGGTGAAACTGTTTCCTGTAAGCCTGATTCCATTTTTCCATGTGAAATGCCATATGGTTAGAGCTAATGGGAAGTATGCTTTGGTCTGCTTGGATCCACATGGATCTACATACTGACGCATAGATCAGAAACCAGAGGCAGTATGTTGGGACCTGACTGGATTCAACTATAATTTATAATTTGGACCCGACTCAGATCTGCAGTGTGTCTTGGTTCTGAGAAACCTGTGGACCCATGAAGATCTCTACCTGATACCCGTTGAGATTATGTCACAAACCGCAAAGAACTTTCACTTTTACAACTTTAAGCAGACTAAATTTGCATACTGGATAATCTAACAGTCACCTCTCCCCATGCATTTAAGTTTTCAGAGAAAAGAAAAAGTAGATCCTGTAGCTGCTGAGTCACTGCTGTGATATCTGTAAGCAAAAGCATGAACAGCAAAACTAATTTATATGGAAATGATGTGCATCATTTTACATATTTCATCCTGAACAGTATGGAATGATATCCATAATGTATCATACATACAGTATGATTTCCTTGGGATAGACAGGATCAGTGGGATGCGACTGTCTGCATATCATTTGACTGTCTGATGCATCGTTTGATGGACCAATAGGCTTCATGTTAGAAAAACAACAACAGGCCCGTCCCTCTTTGTTTCTCTCTCGCCGTGTGCTCCCACAATGTCCCCTTTTATTCTGCTATTTAATTAGCAGACTCTGAAGATAACGCAGCATGCCGCACAAAGCGAATGGTCTCTGATCTCTCTGATGAGAAATCCGTTCACCCTCACAACAACAAATACACACAAATTTGTTTGTGTTGAGAAGTAGCTAAAAGCCTTCCAGCGCATGACATCCAAAAAAAAGACAAAGACTCGAAGGGAAGAAAAGAAAGAATGAAACTACAAAGAAGATGGGGAAGGAAAGATAACTGTGGATGATTAGAGAGAGGGAGAGAAGGAGGGATGAGAAGAAAGCAAGAAACAAAGAGTGAAGATTGAGTTATTATGGACATGAGACCTTGAACGTAAAAACTGAAGAAGCAATTTCTTCTCATTATCTCTTATTTGTTTCTGATTCTGCCCCTCTTCACCTTCGCCTTCATCTTTTTTCTTTGTATTTCTTTTTTCCTCCATTTGTTCCCCTCCACTTCTAAGCTGCTTTGCAGAGCTGTAATGCCCCACTTATTTAAGGTAGAGTGAGAATCTAGAGCTGAGGATGTGACAGGATTTGGGAGGTCTTAGGATTTGGCATGTGACTGATGCAGATGCCATCGTTGTGGGAGTGTAAATCCTTGGATCTGTGAACAACACAGAGCTGAGATGACAACAGGATAACATGCCTAGAGTGATTTTTTTTTCCCCTTTCAGACAGATAAGATACTGGAGAACAAAAGAAAGTAAATACAGATTCCTCCTTAAATCAGACTCAAATTCCCCTGAACAATGTAAAAGGAAAGCATTTGTAACAGTCAAAACTCCTGTTCAAGCTGTCTGAAGGCTGCAGGTCTTCAATAAAGTGAAGAAACGTTGTTTTCTACACGCTGTCTCAGAGTTATATTCAGCTCATGCTGTCATAGTCATTGTTTGGAAGATGTCAAATCATGACTACAACTAGGAAAGGTGGTCTCAGTCCAGTTGTTTTGATGCGGACCCGAGTTCGATTGCAGTGTTCATATATGCCCAAATTGTAGAGCTTATTTAAGGAGGAAAACGCTCCAGGGTCCAGAAGAATTGCTCCAAACGAACCAGGTGTAAAAATGCCGTAAAACATGCTTCCACCTGCTTGAGTGGTGGCAAAGCAAAGGATTTTACTGTCGATAGACTATTTTATTGTTGCCAGAGAAAAATTGTGCAGCAAAATGAAGAATAAACAAAAAGTACACACAGTATACTGTTATAAAGCTATTTTATTAGAAGGATCAAAATTTAATATCAGCAGTGTGAAAGAAACTGTATGAAGAAAAAAGTTATTCCCCCGGCATTTATTATATAATATACAAAATGTTTATTATACTGCAGCTATCAGCCAAATATAATTAACCCTGGTAATATACAGCTGTGTGTGATATACAGCCCATAAACAACAGAAAGCAAACATTATGAAACAGACAGGCATACTGTATATAATAATGTTTTTCACGGGTCCAGTTCCCAAGAACCGAGATCCAAGTCATGATGTGATTGATTGTTGTTGATTAAAAGTGATATTAATATTCTATGCAATTATTTTGAGGCCTATTTTTGCCACAGATTGAGGCAGCTGCAGTATGTTATAATCAGGCTTTTTGAGAAGCTTTATATTTGACAGCAATGTAACTCTTGCTCTCATTGTAATTGTCCGTTAAAGGACCATACCACCCATTTTGCATGTTTGAGCCTAATATATTCAATTTTCTTACACGTAAGGTTACTGACAATCATTTCCCAAATGGATTGGTGAGTTAAAAAATGTTTTCCCTACCTTCCAGACTGCCACTGGTTTCAGTTAATTATGGTACGCTATTAAAATCAACTTGTTGACACTTGAAATGTTCTTGGGATAGGTAATCCATCATCATGAACAAGACGTGTATTTCAGGTTTTTTTCGAAGTTTTGTCATTTTAGTGTTTAAGCCCAATAAAAAGTGTGGAGTGAATGTATGTCTCCACCAGGGAATATAGTCCCAAAAGAAGACCTGCATNTAAAAAGTGTGGAGTGAATGTATGTCTCCACCAGGGAATATAGTCCCAAAAGAAGACCTGCATTCATCAAAAAAATTTTAATGGCCGTGACTTCATAAGGCTGTGTAAGTATTAGCAGGCGAAACATCGATTTTTAAAGTGTGTGTATATCGCTTGAATATTTGATTTTGAAAGATTTCTTGATATTTGCAAAATATCAAGAAATCTGTAATACAGTTTTATCCTTTAGGATATGTCAATAACCATACATGTATGAAAATTGAATATATTAGGCTCAAACATGCAAAATGGGTGGTATGGTCCTTTAAGTANACATGTATGAAAATTGAATATATTAGGCTCAAACATGCAAAATGGGTGGTATGGTCCTTTAAGTAGCACTAAAATTTTGTGCATTTTCCCATATGTATAACTGCCCATTTTTAAATGCTTATAATTTCACAAGCATGTACTCATTCCAGCAGTGCTAAACAATATTGGTTGAATCATTTGTCAATCCTGTGAAATCCAATGAAACACTGTCGTTTTGGTGGTTGATGAACAATTATTTAGGATGTTTGATGGCCGGACGAAATTATTAATCACATTCCTCTCTGCTGTCTCTTGGCAGCACTGTGCTCTTCTTGTATTCTGTTCCTGTCTCCTGAATTCTGTCTCCCTTTGATTATTGGGAAGCTGGACAGACTTTTAATCTCCTCAAAGACCAATATTGTACTTGGCTACTTTATTCCATCCCTGTCCTCTCTCGCACATAGAAACACACAGTTCTTGAAGTATTCCTCAGTCCCCTGTGGTCATGGTTCAACCGTTGCTCGCTGATAAACTGCCTCTTTCCCTCCGCTGACATGACCCGTTCTTTAGCTCTTTAGCTTTTCACAATAATATGGGGGATCATTTATTTCCTCTCCTCTTTCTCTCACACTCATTCTTGTTCTCCTTCTTTCTCTCATTTTTCTCCCTTCTCCCATTTTACTTTCCTGGTTCCCTGTTGACATGTTTACACCCAAAGACATATCATCTGCTCTACTTCTTCTCCGTGCTGCCCTGAACGTCAGCTCGTTGTTTCTGACTCACAAAAGATAAGTAGATTCTCACAACAGATAAGTAGATTATTAAAGGGAAGAGATTTCACTCAGATTTTATTTCCTGATGCATCTAAGGCCTGGTTTATTCTTAATGTGGACACAATGTGGATGAAAATAGACCGTCCACATGTGTCCTGACATTCATGGCAACTGGATGACCATGCACTTCAACTCCTGGAATTTTAGGCAGTGAAAAGCGGCTGTCGCACAAAACCGCACCCAAACAAATCCGGCAGAAATAGAAGCAGTTTTCAGTTTAGTCACCCACAACAAAACATGGACGCAGTGGAAAATTGTTGACTAATGAAGAGGAGGAATTGCTGTTACTTGCATTGGCTGCAAGACAAAATGAAGTAATTTGCTGTTGGGTTTTTTGGGTTGGGTTTTTTTGTCCCATTCTTTCTCCCTTTTTCCACACCTCTTCTCTTGGTCAATCGCCTAGGAAGACACGTTTACGTCGCAGAAACACTGTCTGCGTTGTTTGAAAAATTGAGTGGTGACCGACCCTTAAAAGCAGCTTCAATTACATCCCATTTCTCGCACGGCCATTGTTACATCTGCATTAAGCATAAACCAGGCTTAAACACTGACAGTCAAATGCTGTTTCCAGTGCCTGAGGTCCTCTAGTGGCGAGAACAGTTAATTATATAAAAATGTAAAGATTGATGAACACAAACAAGCTGCTAATTATGAACCATAAACAAGTGTTTGCATTACAACTTAAATTTTTATAATAGTTTCAATTGTACTCAGTAATGTATGCTTATCCTGATTTACATAACTTTATTTTATTAATGACCTTAGACAAGAGCAAAAAAAAAGGGAACCTGGAAGAATATTAGAGAATTAATTGTCTCTGGTAAGTTCTAAAAATAGTTTATGATAATCAGTCTCAGTGCAAGTATTGGCTGTCACACACACACACACACACACACACACACACACACACACACACACACACACTCACACACATGCAAAGAGCATATTATTATAGTGTCAGTATCATCAGCCTCAGAATATGTCCATTGGCTGTTTGGCCAATATGCACAGATTCCAGATGCACTCTGTTTCTACAACAAGTTGTATTTGAATGCACCATTAGATTATCCAAATGAATTATGTCCAGTGAAGCCAAAACACCTTTAAATCAGTTTGAAAAATTCTTACTGTCATTTAAATTTGAATCTTAAAACTAATCTGCTGCCCAGCTGAAAGATTAGCAAGCTTCTTTCATTTGCACTTGGAACATTTGGAGGTTAAAAGGTGCTGCAGATTCTGATTTGAAGACCGTGAATAAATTCGCCAGAGCTCCTCTTGTCTGGTTCATACTTTATTGAAGGTAATCAATTATTCAGGGAGTACAGTCAAAACAGACTCTAATTAGAAGTGACACGGCTATTATTATGGTGTTGGACATTTTATTTCCATTTCCCTTTCACTCTGTGTGTATGCATGGCGTGTGTGTGTAACGGAGTGTGCAAATTGATTGACTTAGAGGAGTGTGCTGACCTTCACCTGTTCTCAGGTTGAACTGTAGCTGTGAGGATGTGGTGAAGAATCCAAAGAGATGTCCTGTGTGTGTGTGTCTTATGAGTATGATGTGGGGATCACCATTTTTGCTTTTTTTTTTTTAAATTTTTTTATTTATTTATTTATTTATTTATTTTGCTATTTAAGCACAGGGACAAATGCAACAAAAATAAGATATTTCTAAAGATATTTCTACTGCGGCACCTACAGTGGAGTTTGTCAGCAGTAAGGTTGGAAAACCAGGTTTGAGAGTTGAGCTAGAGCATGTTAAGAGTAATAAAAAAGTAATCTGACATTCACAAATGACAGAACTAATACTACTACAGTACTTCTATCATTACAAACTTTTATCAAGAAATAACTCTTGAAATCAACTTAACATCACAAATTGAGATATAAGAGTGTGATGGTGAAATTTAGAAGTGTATAACTGGTAATAGCGTCTTTATAAATTAGCATAAAGTCCTTAATGAGCAAGCTTCTGCACCTGTGGGCTGCCTGCCAGAACGGACAGACAGACAGGTGTACTTCACATAAATATTAATAAGTTTTCATACATGGGGAAAGGAGACTTAAACAACATATATGTTGTGCTTTGAGTGAGAGGAGAGGTGATGGAGGTAGGTCATTGTTTGTTTGTGTGTGTGTGTGTGTGTGTATGTGTGTCACCTCTCTCGCATCAGGCGGCAGGTTTAGCCTGTTCCATATGGATGAGGTTCATATATGACAGGTCTGGGTGCATCAGGATGTAAATATAAGCGTCTGCTTTTGTGTGCATCAGCAGCTCTTAAGAATCGTGGGAAAAATTCTTTACACATTTTTCAAAACGTGAGCGTTCCATGTGTTTCACGTGTTTATTTATTTATTTTACCATTTCTGATCTATACATTTGTTAAACACTCATGTAGTTGAATAGGTGAGATCTGCATGTAGCTTTGCTCTCTCTCTGTTTTGGTGTTATGGCTGACTGTACTTGTGTATACCGATGGCGTTATTAAAGGAAACTGAATGAATGAAAATCAACAACATGCTCCTTTACAAGTTGTACACTGTTTTTGTGACCATCAGAGACTTTGAGCTCACACCAATCCCAGTATTTCCCCCAGGAAATTTTGGAGCAGTATGTGCCTTTCTGCCTGGGTGGATACCAGCTGATTTTATTCCCTGTGTCAGTTCCTGTACCTGTTGCAGTGAAAAATAATATTTGAATACCTAATTTCATTACATGAGGGCTATGCTATATATCAATCTGAGGGAAGTTTCCCTTGTTCAAAACTAATCACTTTTCATTCGGTATTCAAAAACCCAAGTGGCTGCATGCTTGTAAATCTAATTCTTAGTTTTTAAGATGGATGATAATTGCGCGCCATCATGTACTTTATTGAAATGATAATAGTATTTTCATATGGTGGATATCTCATTTTGAAAGTAAAATCAATGCTCAAGATCGCTTTAACTTTTCTGTCTTTGTGGTAAATAACACGTGTTGATAAAACCTTTTTTTCCCAGGGACGATGAAGCAAGCCTACAAACATAATAGCTCTTCCATTGTTGCGTTATTAAAATAGATTCCATGTGCCACTGTTGGATTTGGATTTGTTAGGTCTGTGGAGAACGTAATGCCACTCCACCTCACCTTCCTCCTTCTTTTCCTCTTGTCTTTCTGTCTGGATCTCATTTCTTTCTCTTTCTTCTAATTTTCTCTCTGCCCTCTCTTTGTCTCTGGCTAATTCCGTTGCCCACACCTTCTTCAGTTCCATCTCTCTTGCCAATTTAAAGGGGATGTATTACACTACTGGTTGTTTTCCCTCGTTTTCATTGTTGGTAGATTAATCTCTTGTGTATTTCAGTTCTTGGTAAATTAATGTGTTAATTACTGTGCTAATATAGTCATTGTAGGTTTTATTTGTGGCTATAAAAGTGAAATGTATAGCATTAATATAACTAGAGATTTAATTCCCTATAGGACAGCCCATATTATAGATTTTTACATATCACAGCAATAAAATCTAGTGTATTCTGCACATCAAGTCAATAGTTTCCTGTATGTGAATGAATGTTTGTGTCTATTTCTTGGCTAAATAGCATAATATATATAAATGCCAAAATCAAATTGTTAAAATAAAAACATTTTAAAAAAACCCTCTTTTTTTTTTCTTTTTCTTTTTTTTTTTTTTTAACTGTGCATTCCAGGTAGTTACCAGTCAAACTTTTATTGGGTTTAAATAAAAAAAAAAAAAATTGTAAATAAATTACCAAAAATAAGTAACATACAGTTAGATTAATATTACCTGGACTGCATAGTAAAAAAATGATTTTTTTTAATAATTCATAAAACAGAATTTACCTGTTCTTGCAGAAGAACTTTCATCTTGAAAATACATCTTACTTTAGCTCAAATTTTTTCTAACCTACATTTTTAGCTGGTATGAACCGAGGGTCAATGAGCTGTTTTAACAGGAAGTTAATGTGAAAGAAAACAGAACAGCAAGAGTCCTCATACATTTTCTCCAACCCTCCCCAAATATAACACACACATTTTCTTGCCATTTACCAGCCCACTCTGTGTATATTTCATCATGGCGAGGCATTGCTAACACACAAAATGAGTGCTTTCTCTTGTTCAATGACTCTCTCTGTCAAAGAAAGGGATTTTTTTTTTTTTTTTTTTNTTTTTTTTTTTTTTTTTTTGGCCTTTCTCTCTGTCAGACTCAAGTGCTTCAATTTTCCCCTTGTCTGGAGAAAGTGACTACACAAACCCCTTGGAATCCTCAAACCATCAGAAAACGGCTACACTGTAGAGCCACAGCCAACCTTACAGATCCCAGACTGGAGCCTGAAGGCGGAGTGTGAGACGGGTAACACGGAAGCCTGTTAACCAGTTCAGAGCAGGATCTACCCGCTGTAACAAACTGTATTCAACGCACCAATTGCAATAAGGCAATGCACACTTCACTCCTTTGTTCTGCTTATGCTTGTCAGGCGGCAGGTAGAGGACTCAGGAGCAGACATGACAGCCGAATCAGATAGTCCTTCTCAA
>VXCM01004536.1:0-21740 GCA_014773175.1 Lucifuga dentata | reverse complement strand
TGGGGGGACACGCATGGTGCACCGTGGAAGGGGTAGCCAGTTGGATGGACTTCTGGTCAAAGTCAGAAGTCCATCTGGTTGTGACCAGCAGTGGGTGCATGTTCAGGTGACAAACCCACTTTAAAATTCAATGTTTGTCTTGCTAACACGTACGTCCAAATACAGATGGGATGGTCGTTTTCAATTTCTCAGTGAAAGCCATCTTCTCCTGGGACTATATTCCCTGGCGGAGACATGCTTTTTCTTCCATGCAGCTCTGTATTGAATCGGTTAAATAAAGTTACTTAAACAACAAATTTAAAAGTCATTGTGTTCACTGTGATGGATTACTTATGTCAAGCACATTCAAGTTGATTCAAAGTGTGTACTGGTGTCTACAAGTGTACTGGAATGAATTGGAATGAATTGGAATGAATTTCCAAACAGCCATTGGCTGTTTGGAAAGTATTCTAATAATTCTAATATTTACAGGTCCAGTTGTACCTTTTGCGAAATTGTTGTCAATAACTTAACAAGTATACAGTGTCAAATACATTTCACCATAGACTCAGGAGCAACTGCCATATCACAAGGTTTATTCAATATGTGCACGGAGAATACCATGTAGCCATTCTGCTAACATGGAGTATTCTGAAGGTCAGTACAGGAAGTGAACATTCTTGTACACACTGTGATGTAATCATTGACATAAGTTACTTCTCAAAGATCATCTTTTCTCATGATTCTAGTCTTTTGTAATTTGTCACATTTTAACCTTTTCATGGATAAGACATACTAACTTTTGACAGATGCACAAGTCATAGATCAATTTATAGTGGTTTCTTCATTTCTTACATACATTTTCTGCTAATCATTTTCAAATTGGAATATTGGTCACTGATTAACTGTGATATACATTTTTATTCCACAACAGGTTGTATATATTGGGCTCAAACATGCAAAACCACAGTGTGGTCCTTTAAAGCATGTAACAATTTTAGTATACCACTGTTTCAAACCTACAGAAAATTCATGTCAATAACATGTAATTTTGGGGCCATTTTTGTTTTGAGAGTCCTTCCATAGATGATAGCTGCTGTTTGACAGCCTTGTCTGCTGGTTTGGATTCAATGCATTTATTTTCCCACCTGCTGGGAATCTCTGAACCTCCGGTGACCACTCTGTACTACTTAAGGTCTTATTTGCTCTGTGGGAGCCATCACTGAAGGCCATACCCTTTATCCTGATTTATGTTACTTTGGAGACCAGAGACTTTGCTGCTGAAAACACCTGCTTCTTAAAAGTGAAGCTTTGGAATAACAAAGTACGGTTGGATAAATCCATCACTTTTAAGGTCATATGGACACATCCGCGAGGTTATTTTAAGGTTCTCGGCTAATTGAAGTAAAGCACGAACTAACGCAGAGGTTGTCTGCATGATTGAAATATCTCAGTAAAGATCAAGCTGTCCTCTGAGAATATTGTTGAGATGTGCTGCCACTGTAAACAATGTGACCTTGTCCCTTGAAAGGGCAAGACACATACAAGACACAGGAGGCCAGTTATCCCTGAAGTGACGAGGGCAAAAAAGTTAAAAAAAAAAAAAAAAAANAAAAAAAAAAAAAAAAGACTTAGGGGAATAGTGTTGTTAACTGTGTTTTCTTACAGATAATGTTTGTTTTACTTGCAATATGGATTGTATAAGCCTCAAAATCTTTTTTTAAACCACAGAATATGCTCTTTATCATCCTTGTATGGAGATCACCCCAAAAAGACGCTGTTTTGGCATTCAGGAAGCTGTAAAATGCCGTTCAGAGAAGCTCAAGGCACACAGATTTCTTCCTTACTCTGAGAGAATTATGTTGTCACAGCCTGAATAATAGATGTGTTGGGATGCAATTAGATAATGTAATAATCATGTTAGGTATGCCATGTAAGTTTTTTCCAGTGATCAAAAGGAATATGGAAAACTCAAGACGAGGCAATTCTTCAATCGTGTGACACAATTCTCTTTGGATAAAAATGGAGATAAATGTAAGTTAATTCAAACAAAGGATTAAAGAACAAACATAAAGCCCCTTTTGTATGTGGTATTATACTGATGATAGTGATCCCTTGTTGCTCTGATCATGCAGTACATCTTTACATCTTTGCATCATAGTGTCACTCGTGATTATGAGATATGAATTCTGCTTTTGTATTGAGGTTATTCTCTCTGATACACAAATGTTTGATGTTGAAATGCTGAGAATTGTGTCAAATTCCAAATTAACTTTTGCAGTTTGAAAGTTTCATTTTGCTATTACAATTCCCTTCCTATTTGTTTCTGTTGAACACATTATTATGACACTTTGACCTTTGTGTTTTGGAAATGTAGAAATGTAGTTAAAGGACCATGCTGGTGATTTTAGATGTTTAAGCCCAATAAAAACTACCTGCATACATGTTATATTACTGACAACTATTTTCCATACACATAAAACCATATTTTAGTTTTCCTGTTATTTTGCCAAATTTCATAACCTTTCAAAAGCAACTGTTCAGATGATACACCCACCTTAAAATTTAATGTCTCCCCTGCTAACACTGATCCAAATGAAGGGGAAGAAGAAGAAGAAGGGGTCAATTTTTTTTAGAAATTTCTCTGTAAAAGCCGGTTTATCCTGGGACTATATTCCCTGGCGGAGGCATACTTTTTCTTTTGTGCAGTTCCATGTTGGATCAGTTAAATAAAGTTACTTCATCAACAAATTTAATAGACATTATGTTGCTGTGATGGATCCCTTATCTCAAACACGTTTCAAGTCTCCTAAAATTAATTTTAAGAATGTACTGGAATGAACTGAAACCAATGACAGTCTGGAAGAAAAACAATTCTAAAATTTACCGCTTCAGTAGTATTTGGGAAATAGTTGTCAGTAACATAACATGTATCCAGCTTGTATACAGAATACTGGGTTCAAACATGCAAAACCACCAGTATGGTCCTTTAGATCTCCCTACATGGAGATGGAATGTAAGCTACATTCAGTACAAGAGAATAAAGGCTGTACTGTGTAATGTGATGCAGTCACCTACAGCTGTCCTCTTTTAAAAGAAGCTACGAATACATTAACAATGCGTGTTATTTATTTTGAGATTTAGCATTCATTATTGACAATGTTGTTTTGGAGGGTATGAGACATCACCACTGATATCCTGCAGGGCTCAGACGGAATAATGTAGTCAGGTGTGTGTGAGCGGCAAGCAGGGGAAGCGAGTCTGTGGGTCTGTGAATGTGTCACTCGTTTCCATTCTGCTCCATCAGCTCTGGTGCCACCTGAGGTTACATACTGTAGGAAGCTTTTGGTTCTGTTTCTGATGTTTGATTCCCCCCTCCCCCTTTTGCTTTTCCCTGTTTCCACTGTACTCTCTCTAATCACATAACTCAACCACTGAATTAATTTGCATGAAACAGCTTACAGAGTCAATGAGAGAAATTCCACAGACACCTCAGAAACGATGTCTCTGAGATTCAAAGCAATTCATCAAATTTCATGGACTTGATAATTAGTTTCATCAATGTCATTGCCATCCTATTTAATCTCCACTTTGATCCACACATAGTCTCTAAATGTACATCTAATCCAAGCCTTCCTTTAGCCCACAGAGTTTGCAGTGCATTGCTAGTTTACATTCTAGGCCACATTTGGATAACTTTCTCAATTCACTCCTCTATTTGAAATAAATCTTACATAATTTAAATCATGCTTAACCCACATTATATGTTATAAATTGTTTCTACTGCACCATATGTTTATAAAGGAGACTTGAGGACTAGAGACCAGGGAAGACTTACTCATTGGATATTGGCTGTAGCCTCAAGCAGGATCAAGAGATGACAATGCCAATCCTCACCAAAGCATGAATCGATAGATGATCATTACATAATCCAGACCTTGCAGCTACATTGAGATCCAGGCGATGAGACAAATTACTTTACAGTGCAACTCTAAATTTGCTTCATCATTTGGAACAGCTACATATCTCAAAGATAGAAGACAAACTTAGACAAACTTCTGCAAAGTGTGAAATGTCTAAATCACATGGGCATTAGAATTAGTTGCTGTATGCAACCTAATTTGTGTATGATGAGTTGATATGTGACATGTAAAATTGTGAAGAGAGTGAGCTAACATACGGAGTGGGATGGACAATATTACCTATTTTAAATTTAATACCAAAGTATTAAATTAAATTATCATATTTATCAGATACAATTTCTAGTGCTCCAATATGCACATGGATAAAAATGGTGTCATAAAATATCAGACATTTATGATATCTTCTTGAATAGCTAAAATACAACATTAAGGCAGATAAGAGTCCAGTAATTGTCTTATTTGGCCTCAGCAAGGTAATACGTTGAAAAGGTGCAAATAATTGGACAACCAAGAGGGTCACTACTGATTATCTTAATCATATTTCTCCCAGAAAGGTCATTTTACAGTCTGGTTAACTACAGACTATAAGAATCAATGACTGATAAATGATGACATTCATAAGAGCTCCTTGTGATAATGTCTAATGGCAAGGTAACACTATTTTAAAGAGATTAGCAAGATGAGGAATAGAATATGGAGCCAGATGTGACACGGCATGAAGAGCTGTAACCATTAAACCCATCGCATGACTGAAGCCTCTTCTCTGGCTGTAGTTATTAAAAAATGGTTACTTCATTATTACTTTTTAACCCTTTTAATCATTCTAATAAATCTGACAAACTGGTGATGCCTACTAAGTAATTCCAGTCAATCTTTTTCTAATAAATTTGGTTTCGAAGTAGCCTAGCATATGACTTTTGTCATAAAAAAACCAAAAAAAAAAAACCAAAAAAAAAAACCCTTATAACTCCAGTTTTCATGTTTTTTCTTCACTTGAAGGATTATATTGTTCTCTGTTGGAACTTGGATTTAAGAAAACAACTTTCAAATTTACATGTGATGGTCAAGACAGAAAAAAAAAGTCATGCTTCATCTTTGAAAGGCTTTGCGTGCGTGGTACAACTTTTATTATACTCAGATTAAAGCAATAAATCAAATTTTTTTGAAACGTTATGAATACACTTTAATTAGATATAAATCAGCATAAATCAGAGCAAGTTGACTCTGTGTAACAGACCTAGATTATGCAATTTCAAATCAATTTATTTGGGCATGTAAATGTCATAATTACAGTAAGCCACATCTGCATTTCCTCAGCTGGCTAATCCTCTGCATACTTTGATTATGCAATGCTTTTGTATATTTGGCAAACTGCAGAATCCTATTAAGTCCATCCATGTATACATCTTGCTCACATTATTGCCTTAATGGCAGTACAGACTCATAGCATGCATGTCAAGGTACTGAATGGTCAGTGTCTGATCACCTGATGTTATTGATAAATCAGTGATCAGTATCAGCACTAAACCACTTTAATGGATCATCTCTAATCTTAGCCCATATCACATGAGCCACATCATCTCCTTACTTTTGTACATTGGAATTTCAAAATTTTGTTTGTTATGGCTCAATACAAGCCACTGTGAGCAGAGCGTACTTCCTGTATGCTGATAATCCCTTTTTAAACCTTCTTAGTTGCACTTACATGATATGCATAATTCATGGATTTAGAAATAAAGATTGAAAATGTTCTCTCACATCAGCATTACTTCATTAAAGTACACTGATTTGCTAGGAAGTGTTCTGCTTTTATCAGTTATTCACTCAAATGTTTTGTGATGTAGCATGGGTGACTCCATTTTTGTGTAGTTTAAATTGTCATGCTATATGAATATGTCCAAACTGTACAATGTGTCTGGTGGAAAATTGAAAACTGTGTAAGCTGGCAATACATGATAGGAATTCAGTTTCATTCAAGTGACTGTGTTAGGCCACTCCAATCCTAGAGCTGCACCAAGAAGTGCACTTGTGTTGTGCTGCTGTGGGATTTCTTGGTTGTACAACATCATGGAAAGAAAGGGGACATGAAAAAAAAAAAAAAAAAAAAAAAAATCATAGATGATCCTGTTTTCTATTGCTTGAATTTAACTTAAATAACAACAAGGCTCATTCTGTGACAAACAACAAAACCACATTCTGGAGGCTAGTTTCTACACTATATTTCAATGGCAAAGCATAGACTGACCCTGTGCAGAGAGACACCGGTGATAAGGCTTTTCTCTACACTCCCTGCCAGCAATTTAAGCCCTGCCCTTTGCCATAATCCCTCAGAGTCTTGCTTTTGGCTGACATGCAGAAGAGTATTGATCCTAACTCCTGCTCCCAGACATGTGCAGTGGTTATAATGTACTGGAAGCCAAACAGGACTGGAACTGAATAAATGGAACTCTTGTGTTGGTGTTCCAAAACATGCCGTGATTGTATTTGATGTACACTACAGTGGCGTAGTCATCATTAAATGTATTATGGAATATGTATGATTTTCTGAACATTAACACCTGGAATACTGTGAAATCATTAAAACTCACTTGTACCTAGAATGAGTCCTTACGTCTCTGACCGTCAATGTGGTCCATGAGACAGAAACCAAATGACACACAGCTTGAATATGATACATCTACAGTCTGCCAAAATGATTACAATTACTGTGTACATACACTGAATATTTTATAAATCTATAACACTTGGCAGTGTTATAGACTCCCCGCCACCCACTCACACACAAGATTATAATTGCAGGAATGTACACAAATGCAATCGTTTTTGGCAGCACAGCAGTCCTACACCCA
Organism: Lucifuga dentata; assembly: GCA_014773175.1. NCBI lineage: Eukaryota > Metazoa > Chordata > Actinopteri > Ophidiiformes > Bythitidae > Lucifuga > Lucifuga dentata. Next base: position 14,989 of record VXCM01004536.1, on the reverse strand, counting down.
CACCAATCTGTAGTTGTAAAGATATTTAAATAAACACGGTATAATGTATATTTGAGTGGAAAATGAGCGTATTTAATGTATTTAATTTGAGAAACATGACAGAAGTTATCTGTTTCTTCCACAAAAGTATAATATGCTATAAAGCCATACAAAGTTTTCATCTTTTTTCATGTGATTATAATAAGCTGCTGTATGTTTTACCTTAAGCCTGGTTCATACTACAAAATTTTTCAATGGAGCGATGTTGAAAAATTGGGCTCAAAATCAAAAAACATCAAAACGCAGAGCAGTTTTTCTGTTCTTGTGTATGCAATGACTTTTACCTGCAGAAATTACTTTAGGATGATGTTCCTGTCAGTATCAAATCAGGACGGATCAGAACCAAAGTGCCATCAAGCGAACCAGCCCAGCCATTTTCATCAGTCCGTAGTGGAACCATTGTAGTGGAACCAGTGTTACTAACGGCAGTACTGGCGGAAGGTTTTTTTTTTNTTTTTTTTTTTTTTTTTTTTTTTTTTTTTACAGTAACAGCAGAAGTATAGATGTGAAAACAAGTAAAATGACAGATCACATTGTTTACCTGCAAGCTTTTATCGTCTTATGGTGTCTTTATGAGAGAACACAGGGTTATATGACTCTATGATCATCAGCGCAATTTGATTTTAATATTTAAGTACTCATAGCAAGGAAAACAAAAACTGGTTTTTGTACCAAAATGCATTTGCTCCTCAGATTTTGCCTCCCATTTTAGACAAAGTCCAAATACTACCAGCACACAGTTGAATTATATGCTACATTAATTTCTCCCTCTTCCCTCTGCTTCACCAACACAGAATCCCTTTAAGAAACATATTGTGAACACTGAATTGATTTTGCTCCTTACTCCTTTTTCTCTTCCCGTCTCCTCCCACAGGCAAAACTTCAGAGACATCATGGATGATAATGGCTTACTTGAAGTGTAGATACCTATTCCTATCCTCAACAAGCGTGCTGGAGAGCAGATAATTACTACATGGTCTGGGTAAACATTCTGCAGACATCATCCTGAGGGGCCGGAGCCTCGTGTGTAACAGGTAGTACCAATCAATACCGCCAAATGGCAGCTTGCAGATCTCACATAATTAGACAGAGACACAGGGAGAAGGAGAGTGGCTCTACTCGCTCCGACTGATGCATTAAAGAAGTCTTCTCGGGCTGTCTCTTGCCATGTTTCACCAACAGTCATTGCCTTTGTGTGGACGATCAATGTTGCTGTCACCCAAATCGTGGATTGACTGGCAATTTGATTAGAACCAAGTTACACCTAAACAAAGTGGCTGAAAGACAGCAAGCAGCACAGGTGGAGTGTGAAATGCTAAAAATCTTATCATCTAATTCACCATCTCCTTTTATTAACGTAATGAGAAAATCCTTGAGCATATTGGAGTCTTAGTGAATTGCTTCTATTTCCATTCTTCCTGTCGCTGGTATACAAAGAAACAATAATGTGTCATATACTGTACAGAACAGCCAAACAAGCCTAGACAAAATCTGTCTTGTTCTTATAAGGGTTTTTACTGATGAATGGATCAGAACTGGCACAGAGATTCAAACCCATGGCTCTTTTTTTGTGATGGAACACTGCTCCTCCATGCTGTGCTAAAGGGAATGAAAGAAAATGAATGCTTGTAGACTTATTTGCTATATTTGTCATAGGAAGTTAAGAGTTTTTAAAAGTTTACCCAGCTCAAGATCAAAGTCCACCTACTGATAGTCTGTCATGAGATAAAAATGCCTTTTTTTTCCCCAAAAGTTGATATTGATGTTTCACTTCATAAGAAATTGAAGTTTTAGTTTATATTTTTATATTTGTCAATCTTAAGGACTCATAAAAATTATTTATCCTCCCCCAGATCTGAGTAAGAGCCAAAATTCCTTTGTCTATCACCAGAACAGAATCGTAATGTAAATCTAATGGGCTCTTGGGACAGTGGGACATGCCCCACTCTTCCACTAATTTTCTTCAAACTCATTTCTGAACCTTTTGAGTAATCCTGCTAACAAACAAACCAAACTACGAACAAAAACAATCAACCACCATCTTGGCAGTTGTATATTTTCCCTGAATCATGTATCCTTTGAATGGAAGGACACTAACTGGTTCACTGTTCTAAAAGTAACTTTTCTTTCTTCTGTTTGACCTTAGGTAGAATTTAATTAGAATGGCCATTTACTGGTGCTGTGAGCAACAATCTCATTTTTAATGCCACGTCTGTGGCTGGAAGGTGTGCCTCTTAATAATGCTGCACCCTTAAGGATTCTTTTTTGACTGTTGAGATTTGCTTTCTGCCCATGTCCGTCTGTCTTGGACTTTCTCCACATTTTCTCTCCTTGCTCCTCTCTCTGTCACTTTGCATGAGAAAAAAAAAAAAAAAAAANAAAAAAAAAAAAAAAAAAAGACCTCCATATACTCTTGCTGCCCTTTAATAACCTGTCCATTATGGAAGGCAGCCTAATTAAGAGTTTCCCTTCTGAGGGTATGGACATTTGAAGAGTCACTCTCTCGCTAACTATCACTGTCACTTTTTTTCCTCCTCCCACTCGCTTCAGGTCTGTCAGGTCAGACAGAGTTCCTGTGGTGAACAGTGCCATTCTGCTGATATGGTACGGGTTTACTCTTATTTCATACGCAGAGTTGGCAGAGCCTATTGAAAAAATAAAATAAAGTCATTGGGTCTCTGATCCAGCCTTCAAGACAGGTATTTTCTAGAGATTTGTTTCACTGATCCTAAATCAAGACAGAATAAACCCGATACTTGGATTAGTGTGCATTAAAAATGTATGAGCACTATGTGTGAATTTATGGATGTACAGATGGATGAATGACCACAGATGGAGCACTCTTATGTCTCTTTATATTGCCATTATATAATTACTCATTCATCTACCAACCAGTCCCAAACTGTAATAAGCATGTCACCATGGAAAATTCATGAAAATCTTTCCTGTTCAAACAGGCATGGCATAAAAAAACAAAACAAAAAACAAACAAACAAACAAACAAACAAATAAACCTTTTTGTCCTGTGAATTTTGTGTGTTTGAAAGCTGAAGCTTTCTCTCTGTATCTTCTCCAGAAGCTGCTGTTTTTTTTTTTTTTTTTTTTTTTTTTTTTTCCTTTCTGTGGTGTTACTTTGCCTATTGGTTTGGTTTTTGGCTTGTGAGGTCAGTGGGGTACAATGACATTTTGACAACCGAAGGAGTGAGATCATGACTATTAATTTTGTAAGACCCCAGCATTAGTCCTAATTGTGTTTCTAAGCCTTCAATACAACCGTGATAAACAGTTATATGGACACTCATAACTCAGGATGTGCAGAGTCTAGGGGAAAAAAAACACAAAAGACTTTGTCTAATTTAAAAAAAAAAAAACAAACAAAAAAAAACATAATGGCAAATTCAGATGTTTTTTTTTCTGCTAATTCAAATTTGTGCTGCTTTCTTGTCTAATGTAGGGATGTCTGATGATCGCAATGTAGTCTTCCCTCTACTGACAGTAGGGAGTATAGAGATACTCTGATATTCAGATCCATAAATGATGCCATATGGCAGCTTCAAGTGGCAATTATCTACAGTAGCTACTCTTTCTGGATAAGAGCTGTCAACACTGTAACAACCTTTTCACACCCTCCTTGGACTATGGAGCATTTACATAAACATACATTTCTTGCCAAGCCATGCTCCTTTCCACTGGATTTGCTGGATGAGTAATCCATCCAAAAGCAGATGAGGTACACTTGACTACACCCAGAAACACACAGCACCCAAGAGCATATCCCATTGGACTCCTTATTTAGTTTTACTTCCAACTTCATGTAATGGTATTCTGCTGTGCCAAAAACTAGACACTAGACTTGTAACAAACAGTTGTCACCAACTGTGATCTGATTAATTCTAATAAGTTTGGAACAATAACAAGTTGCTCTGTTCATCTATCATTTTTGTTTTCTAATTAAGACTGTTCCGAACTAACAGATTTGGTATCCAAGGATATTAATATTTATGAGTCTGCAAATCCAAGTCAGATTTAGACAAGTTTCTTGAGTCAAAACATTAACTTAGGTGAAAGCATTTGTTTAAACGCTTAATAAAATCATTGCATGAATGGGAGGGATTATGTAACTGAATTATAAAGCTACAGACTACAGAAAAAAACACCTCGCTTCTCTAAATTACATGAAGTTAGACTTTCTCACATTTATGTTAGCATTTAAAGTCTTTACTTTGGAGCTGCAAGCTAAAATTATTTCACGAGGCGTCATAGATCAGGCCTGTTATCTGGCAAACACTTTGTATGAGTCAGTCTATTGATCGGGTCTTTTTAACAGTGCCAGAGGATGGTGCTGGTCTCCATGGCTACATGTAATATCATAGTGCATAAATTCTCTATTTTATTTTCTAATTGTTTGGTCATCTTATGAGCTCATTAATTAAAATATTTGTTGCTGAAGCTTTCCAAAACTCCTAGAAGGTGGAAAAAATTTGTTTTCCATAGGCATCAAACCTGTATTTTATCCCAGTTCCATACATGGATACAGTAGATGGATGGACATTTCATAATTAAGACTGCTGTGTTTCAAACATAAATGTCAGTGTAGCAATGGAAACATCTAAATAACAGAAAAGGACATTTAAGCTAAAACTTTATAGAAAAGATATACCTCTTTACCAAAATATACATAAGAAGCAGGTCAGATGTACTTTCATAATATTTTCATCTCATATAATAAAATTGCCCTTTTGAGTAAATGAGCCTTCATGTTTCAAATGTGACAAGCAGGTTTCCAGCTGATGGATGGATTATTTGCTCTTTCATAACTACCTTCCTTCTCATTCACAGCAGACACTTTTCTTGATTCAGTTTGACAACAAATATACTCACTAACGCAATGAGTGAATAGTTTGCTCTGTGTATTTCACAATGTCCTTTTTTTTTTTTTTTTTTTTTTTTAATCAGACACCATTACGGGTGTCAAAATGCCACTTTTAGTAACTGTGGCCTTAAAGGACCATACTGGCCATTTTGCATGTTTGAGCCTAATATAGGTATACATGTTACGTTACTGACAATCATTTCCCAGAAGATAAAACCATATTTCAGCTTTCCTGATATTTTGCAAAATCTGTTAACCTTTCAAAATCAAATATTCAAACAACACACCCACCTTAAAAATTGATGTTTCTCCTGCTAATAGTTACACAGTCTTATGAAGTCATGGTCATTTAAATTTTTTGATAAACACAGGTCTTCTTTTGGGACTATATTCCCCGGTGGAGAGATACATTCACTCCATGCTTTTTATTGTGCTNAAAAAAAAAAAAATCCACCGTTCCAGTAGTATGCTTTGAGAAATGATTGTCAGTAACATTACATGTATGAAAATTGAGTATATTAGGCTCAAACATGCAAAATGGCCAGTATGGTCCTTTAAAGAACCATACCAGTGATTTTTGTATATTTGAGCCCAATAAATACAATTTGCATACAAATAAATACTACTAGAGTGTTAACTTTTAGATTTTTTTTTCCTTCTAGCCTGCCATTGGTTTCAGTTCATTCCAGTACACCATAAAAATGAAACACTTCAGACTTGAAACATGCTTGAGATAAGTAATCCATTACAGAAAACATGTGTATTGAAGTTTTTGTCTAAATTATGTAATTTTTAGTGTGTCAAGACAGATTCAACATGGAGCTACACAGAAGAAAATGTGCGTCTCTGCCTTAGAATATAGCTTCTAGAGAAAGCAGCTTTTACAGAGAAATTAACGACCGTGCCTTCTATAAGTGTGTACGTGTTAGCAGGTGATGAAACATTAGATTTTAAGGTGGGTACATTGTGCGAACATTTGATTTTGATAAGTTAGGGGATTTAGCAAAATAAAAAGGAAAGTAAGATACGGTTTTATGTTTTCAAAAATGGTTGGTAGCATAACATGTACACAGGTAGTATTTATTGAGATCAAATATGCAAAATCACTGTTATGGCCCTTTAAAAAACGTAAAGTTCTAATTCTCAAGTTATGCAGAAAGAAGAGGGAAAATAAGTCATTGGTATGTACACTATTTCTCACCAAAAACATAGCTTTTGAAACTTAAAATTACATAAATTCTAAATTTCACAGAATTAGTATATTAGGGGCCCTTGACTATATTCCAGTAGTTTAATTTTTCTGGCTAAATGTGATGCAAAGTCAACCAACCAGCCAACACATTAAAAGCCCAAAAAATCTCTCCAATTTATATTTAGGAATCTGGTCTCATTTGTTTGCCTCAGAGTCAACAAGATTTGGCAAGATCATAAGCATTAAAAATATAAAATAAGAGCAGCCAAGCAACAGATGGCAAACATTTTGCGTAATACGGCAATTTAGCCCACATAGCAAAACAAAATTTGAAGAGGTTTGGTGTTTAATTAACTATTTTTTCTTTTTTTTAAACAAGAAATCACAGAAAGATTTTTTTCTCAATTTATTAGAGTAGAGGAAGACCAAAGGAAAACTAGAAAAAAAAAAAAAAAAANAAAAAAAAAAAAAAAAAAGACAAAAACAATTGATGAATTTCCCAAACTCAGGTAAAACCCAAGGTGTTGCACTTTTCAATAATTGTTACAAGACTTAGTTTTCAAACAGCTTCCATGTAACAACTGAGAGTCTACATGCATGGGTCATAGCTGCATCTACACATATTTAGCTAGACACATAGGAGGTGCAGAAACACATTCAAAACCCTCCTATTCTCATCATATTTTGAATGAGCATAACCCTCCATCCAACAGGAGGTAGGTGTGGTCTCTGTNCTATTCTCATCATATTTTGAATGAGCATAACCCTCCATCCAACAGGAGGTAGGTGTGGTCTCTGTGGCGTGGGATCGTAAAAAGCCAGCCTATGTCTATGCTAGGTCAGCAGTGTGAGGAGCAGGTGGATGGGGCTCACCATTTGGGGGCTCACCATTTGTATCTGTCGGGCTTTTTCATTCTCACATGAATTTTGCTAATTGCCATTTTCCCATATGCATCTTGCTAATTCACTTCTCTCTCTTTTTGGATACGTGGACCCTCACACTCATATGTAAGCATTGGGGTCCTGAAGCTCAGCTGTAGCCAGAAGTCCATCCAAGTAGCTGCCAGCTGGCTCCCCTCCCGCAGTGCATTATGAAATCAACGATATGATGACTAAAATATGAGGTGGTGATGGTGGTGGTGGTGGTGTGGGGGGTGGGAACGAGACATGGAGATTCTATGTTCATTAAATATGAAGAAGGAGGATCCTGTTTGATAATAGGAATTAATGGGAGTTAACGGGAATGATCAGAGTTCTGTGACACATAAACAATCAGATGCTCTTGTCGTTTTTCATGTTTTGAGTGTGATGTCACCAGCAAATGATGCTTTGATTGGTCCAATGAGTCACATTCGCCTGTGAAAAGTTGGAAACATCGAATTTGATCCGAAAAAATAAATGCCGCAATTTCGTCAAGTGAAACTCTGTCCTTGATGTGAAAGACTCCATTAGCGGGATGTCATTTTGAAAAATATTAACGTGCAAAATATTTGCACAAATTATTTGCATCTGGTATGTAATGGCCTTAAGCCCGACATATACAACCCACATTATTGTGTTATTGACAACCAATTTCTAAAAGATAAAACCACATTTTAGTTTTCCTGTTATTTCAAATCCCCAAATCCTTTAAAATCAAATGTTCAGGTGATACACCCACCTTAAACTTTGTTTCGCCTGCTAAGACTTATACACAATTGTATATGGCATGGTCGTTCAGAAGTTACTCTGCATGAACTCTTTGATTTATCGAGCTGCTTGTTGTTTATTTGTTTACTTATCAGACGTGTTGCATGTGCGACCGCATGCTCTTCTTGTTTTGAACTGATAAACTGCTATTCCTTCCTTTAACCATGTTGACAGATGTGTCAGTAGCAGTTATAGGTCTACCAAATGATGTAGTATTTGTATCACCATTGTGTCTGCTTGCTGTCATTACATTAAGTTACAGATCTCTTCCTGAGGCTCTTGGCCTAGTCCAGCATATGTTGTCCAAGTTATTAGTGTAAAACATCGCCCAGCTGTACTCTGATTGGCCGACCAGAGCAGCACTCTTGGTTGTCACTTCTTATTAGCGAAGGGGACGATGTTTATGCCCACAGACAGGACTAGATTTGATTGGAATAACACTGGTGTGCATAAAGCACACAGACATGTCCATCAATTGAACCAGCCACTTTTTGAGCCTCTGGGAAATCCGGCCTGGACTGGTTTCTACTGAGAGATGATGTACACAGAAACACCAACAGAGATCCATATACTTAAATCCAGCTATGGAGATGAGACTTATTGTATGATCGCAACAGTCAGTCTGATATCACAGGCACGTTTTGCAGGAAGCTACTGTAGATTTCATGAAATTACATTTTAGCTTGAGAATAGAGATTAGAGTTTGTGTGTGTGCGTGTATGTGTGTGTGTGTGTGTCACTGGATGACAAAGAAAGAGAAATGAAAGAATTTTGCATATTTACAGCATGATCAGGTTCAGCAGACATGGACCAGCAATAGAGTCCTGCTTGCATTATTACTCTGATGTGTTGATAAATGTATTTCAAATAATATTTTTCTTCTGTTTGCAGATAAACTTATTATTTTCTTTCAAATCAATTTTATTGCAATGTCTTGGTCATTTGAGTGCCTTTAGTATGTTTTTATTTTTAATTTCTGAAGACAACTTGTCAGAGTTGACAACCAAAGAAGCTTGACAGAGTCTGATTATCCTTACACACAAATGAAGCAAGATTTTCCACATTCCATATTTCCATATTCATGAACATATCCACATTTTTTGATGAAGAAAGGAAATGTACTGACCACAGATTCCAAAGGGCAACTACCGTATGACTTTGATTAATCAGTCTCATTGGAACAATGTCACATGTTTTTTATTTTCTCATAGAGAGTGCAAGCAGAACAGATGGTATCTGAGAGTGACATATTCTCATTAGGAGTCCAGAATCTGCATATCTGAGAGGGGAAACAGGAGAAAAAAAGGGGAGGGGGAGAAATCCTCCGAGTTTTGGCACAGATCAACACTCTGACCTTCTGTCCAGTCTGTTGGCCAACAGGCAGGAATAAAGGGATGGAGCAGGGAAGGAAAGCTGACAGCATCTCAGTACCAGAGAGCTGCAGATCTGAGCTTGTCTAATCAGTAATTACAAATATGTTGGTTTCAGCAAGAGCTTTTGTTAGGAAAGAAAATCAATAAGCAACAAGACTATTCATATTAATGTTAAGATTGAGTCAAAACAACAATCAGTGTGTATGTGTGTGTGTGCATGTGTGTGTTTCTATCAGAATAGGTGGGTGGAAGAGTGCATTGCTCCTATGTGGCAGCATTCAATAGGTGAACGGAAATATCATAATGTATTTCTAATAAAGAAAAACAAAATCCTTGAACGTGCACAAAACAGCAATGAGTTCATTACTAAATAAAAACTAATTTCAAATTTCCTTGCAAAATGTATCCAGCAGGTTACAAAATAAAAAAGGTCTATATTCACTAATTAATGGAAACAACACTGAAAGATTAAAAAAAAAAAAAAAANTTAAAAAAAAAAAAAAAATCACCTCAGTATGCTCCATACTTGAGATTTTACCTGTGTTATCCATGTTTGTGCATATAGATTAGATTGTGTTACTTATCTGTGTTGTGTTTTTTCTACCCAACACTTTCAAACAGCTAAAGGCTATGATATGTACTTTGATTGACATGGCTGACACAATGAGAAGAAAGCTCCGGGCACCAATCTCTGTCCATTTCAACCTTTACAGATGTTAAATGGCAGTTTGTTGTGCTGACAAGTACTTGCAGTGGCAGAATGTACGTGAATAAATCATACGTTAACAAGAAATGTATCCAAATGGCAACATTATCATCAGACAACATCATGATGCTACTCATTTCCAATTGTGGTCATTCGGGAAACTGATTAGGATACCTTCCAGATGCATCCTAAATGAGATATTCCAGGCAGATCCAGACTAGCCTGAAAATGCCTCAGGATCCCACCGAGGAAGCAGGAGGATATGGCTAAAGGATGTCTGGGCTACTCTGCTGTGATACAAAGCAGCCAAGAGAAGTGATAAAAAAAATGGATGGATGGATGGTTGGTTGGATGGATGGATGAATGGTCAAGTATTTTAGTACTATCAAAAGTAACATGTTTGAATGGGCTCAGCACTCAGTCTTACTCACAGCTCTACAGCTCCCCTCCCTCTCTGACCCTGAATTCCCCCAAGCTTGCATAACCCATCTAAATGCCAAAAGTCTGACCTTCAGCAGGGAAGAACATCAGCTCCATTATCAAAGACACTCACTCAACAGAGGATGTATTTCCTGTGGTAGCTGAAGAAATTAAAGCGACCACAGAAAATAATGGTGTGCTTCTACACAGCCATCACTGTGCACATTGTGACATCCTCTGTCAGCATGATTTGCTGGAAAGGACAAGTGCAGACTGCATGTGATCATCCAGTCTGCAGAGAAGAGCTTGGGCTACATCAAGTTGTTGTTTGGGCTTGTAAAGCCATTTGAGACATCATATGTGATATTGGGCAATACAAATTTGCTTGATCATCTGCAAACTACTTTCTCTGCAGGGACTATATGCATCTGAATCAGGAAGTTTGCAAAAACAAAAAATCATGATCTGTCTTTTCCATCTTCACTCTCATGACATCTCTGAGATGGTAAATACCCTTATGCAAGAGGCTGCATTCTATGTAGATGCATTCTATGAAGCCTCACATCACCATACCTTTCTGAGAACAGCCACTAATTAACATCTTTTAAACCTGAATTGTTATTTTGCTGAAGAAAACATGTTTTAGGTAGCACTTGTAGCGCTGCACTCATCAATACCTCCACGTTTTTCAGCCATGTCAGTCTGATGATTGCTAACAGGATTACTCAAAGCTTTCTTCAATGATTTTGACAAAACTTGACGAAAGGGTGAGGAATGATCAAAGGAAGAACCCATTACATTTTGGTGCGGATCTGGATCCAGGATGATTTTTTAAAAAATTCTAAAACAAGCAATTTGTTTTTCCAAAAATATAAATCAGTCATATTTATGCCATGATATCAACAGTTCATATTTTGGTCTTAAAATATAATGCCTGGACACGGGGCATATTAATGGAATTGGTGTCTAGTTACAAATAGGGACAGAAGCATGCAATGTGTTGCTGAGATAGAAAAACAAATTCAGAAAAAATATTGCCTTCTCTTTATGCAGTATGTTTTTTGAACAGGACGACCTTGATGGAGGTATGCACTCTGAGTGCCCTTCTAGTTTTACAAACAAGACCCACGCAGGCCAACCACAACTCCATGAAGTAGCAACCACCTGGTCCCCATACTTGTTGCTTTTCCAGACCACACGTCCTCGAGAGAGATGTGATGTGACTTAATGCCTCAGGACCAGCCAGGGGGAAAGTGGCCTTGTAAAACCCTTGTAGTCGAGCCTGACTCATCCTGTGTCTCACAGAACAGCCACAAACTTCAGACTCTCTAAGGTAGCAATCACAAAAATGCAAGCTTTGGTGCTAGCAGGGAAAAGAATAAACAATATTGTGGAATAAAAAGAGAAATCAGACCCATGATCATACCCCCCCCGCCTAAAATCTAGAAAGGATTTACCAGATTCACCTACATGTCAGTGTCACTTCCTTTATGCAGCGCAGCACCTTCTGCATCCGCTTTAGGTCTGCCAAACTTTTAATTCAGTTTAATTTTAAATTTTAAAGGATTTACTATTTGTTAAACTGACTAATTTCTAGCTGCAGAATGTTGTGATTGTTGTTGCTGCTGAGGCACCAAATCAAACATTTTCCTGATTTCACCTCGTCTGCAATTCTGCCTGGCATGATGTTTTTTCTTGATCTACCAATCAGAAGTCTCCATTTTCTCTGAAGCGCAATGACATATAAATTCATTTATATGTAGGTCAGATATTCACATATTCACAAATACCTTTGCATGGACCATTTATGGTACATTGTGGGAGTGTCATGGGCGTTTTTAACATGCTCCAAGCTGGTTATGATTTATAAAGGGGAGACTGTGAAGCTGTATGTGTGTGCGCATGCTTTTTATAAATCTGAATATTATTTGTGCATACGCCATTTCTCTGTTTTGAGCTTACATAAGTTGTTAGTATGGATTCCATGCACTGTTTTATAAATGAGGACCCAGGGATGGGCAACTTTGATGAGGACAGGGGCCAATAAAATTTCATTCCCACGGTCAAAGGGCCACACATTAAATAAACAAAAATCACTGTGAACTCAGTCCATACCTGTCAACACTGAGCTTTGAAGGAAAGAGAGAACTGCCCCCCCNCCCCGACCCGACCAGCCAATGGTGACCAGCACACAGATAAAGGGAGTACTGGCACCTTTTGTTGTCTACTTCAAGCACTGATTGAAGTACATGAAAAGATGAATGGAGAGAGAGAGAGAGAGAGATCTAAAAAAAAGTTTTGATAAAGTATGTATTCATAAGTTTGAGCTAGTAGGTAACATTTTCCACATTGTAACTTACAAACACTGCTTTGATTATATAAACTTAAAAAAACATGTTTGTACGTAGCTTGTTTCTAAAATGCACAGATTACAGCAGCATAGTCATCTTAAAATATTAATGCTCAATATTTCCTTCAGACTTAAAGCAACAAATCTAATTTGATATATTTCCCCTTTCTGACTGATAACAGGAACAGTTGTTAATGTCAGAAAGTTTTTAATAAGTTTCCTTAATTATCTCTGAAAGTATTTGTTATAATCCCTTGTATAAATGGATAAAATGATGTCATATGTTCTCATTGATATATATATATAATTTTTTTTTTTTTTTTTTTTTTTTTTTTAACAGAGCTTGGAGATTCAATTAGACAACCTCATTTCACCCTCCTTGGTGCACTCGTTTCCTGAGCTCAGAAACTGATTTTTACTTATTTCAGTGATTGTTTTTGTGGCACAATTGCATCTTGTTTCTGAGCCAAAGAACTGGCTAAGGTCCCTGATGACATTATTTTATAGACTTTTTATTGAGTGTGTGACATTTTCTTTTGTTTGTTGGTATGTTTCCCTTAATGTCAAAAAAAAAAAAAAAAAANAAAAAAAAAAAAAAAAAAAGTACTAACAAAGGTGGTCAAGCTCTGCAACACTGGCACTCAACGTAGAATTTTTACACCCCTATATCCATAGTTCCAGACCTTTCCTTCTGGTTCCCTTTTTAGATTCCTGTTAGCCAAAGCTAAAAGATATCAGCACACTTTCCTGTCCGGCTATACTGTCATAAAACACTGCTGAACTAAATAATAGCAAACACCATTTCCTATCCCAGCCTACTCTAGATCTTTTGCACCTTTATCTGTGTGTGAATCCCAGTCTTCCCAAGTACAGAGCAGATATATAATTGATTAATCAATGTCATATTCAAGTGGCATCTGCTAGGGCTAAGGTAACTGTGGGTGACCCTACTAGATTGTATGGCAACTGACAGCCATGTGGCCCGCTCAATTGTTCAGCCATTGTCATTTAAAAGCTCTGTTATAAACCTTCCAGATTAACAGTATCATGCTTCTTCATGTACCTTAAACCATTACAAGTTAAATGTTAGAGTGCAGTCTTCAGGTCTTTAGGTGGGTTTTTCTCAATTGGAATTTGCCACACACCCAAAACTACTCTGTTCATACACCATGCTAGCTAGTTAGCAATCATGCTAACTTTATCTTTCAAAAACTACATAAACTGTGATTCCCTGAAGCTAACCGGATTAAAACTCAAAACCCATACACTGAAATGCAACACACATAGACACACATTTCCAATTTGGGTCTAATATCTTATTTTAACTTAGTAATTATACGTTTTTGTTTCAATCTGTAGTGTTTCACGCTGCACAGCCAATTTGATACTAATTACTGATAATCGACTGATGGTATTACTATCATGATGACTACAACTTTCTGTTAATTACTGTTGCTAACTACAGTCTTCTAGTTTATCTATGATAAAAAAAAAAAAAGAAATTTGTTGAGGGNGTTGCTAACTACAGTCTTCTAGTTTATCTATGATAAAAAAAAAAAAAGAAATTTGTTGAGGGAGGCTGAGTGATGTCGCTTCTGCCCTAATTGCATAATTTTGACAGCTCTGATCTACACTTCAGTGATTTGTGTACTTTGTATGACTTTTATATCTGTACTCTCCACAGAGAATATGATAAGGTTTTATCTTTATGTGGATTTAAAAAAAATATCTCTCTTCTTTTCCCCAACCATGAGACCAGCAATGCATCTTGTTTTATATGACAGGAGAAGCCATGAATTATAAAGTTACATTAAATCTCTGCATCTCTCTCTGGCAGAGAGCAGAATTGTGTCAGCCAGCATGGCAGTGGAAAATATGTTTAATTTATATTCAAATGGCAGCAATATTTAAAAACCCTGATCAGCCATTTAGTAAAACTTGTCCAGAGTAATTCAGGAATCAGTGCTTTGGAAGACAATGATAGATCCTATTATAAATTCTGATATACAAGCACATCGGTTTCATTTCATGCACGCCTGCTTTTGTTGTTTGCTCTGCTTTTTAATATTACCACTCTTTCCACCATCCAGGCTTGATTCTCTGCCAATTCTGATACCCATGTTACTCTGGAGGAGAATAAGTGCTGAGATAACTCAACAGCTGACCAGGTACAGAGATTCACCCAATGGCTCATCCATCTCAGCTCTGATTATGTACACTATTCATGCTTCCTGCTCACTGAGTGGGTTAGTTTTACTTTCTTGACTATGAAAAATAGAAATAAAATGTTTCTGACAGCCTAATCCAAAAACTTAAGCTTGGCACTGCTGAGTCTATGCATGTATTA
>VXCM01004535.1:0-32761 GCA_014773175.1 Lucifuga dentata | reverse complement strand
TTTTTTTTTTTTTTTTACAGATTTTAACCTTAATTGGACACTCTCACTACCAGACAGTGGATGTTGAGCTTCCTGGATATTGTTTTTCTAGAACTTTCAACAGCTTGATCCAATGGTACTAAAGAGAACAATATGATCATATAGCGCTCAGCTGCTGATGTGCTTTCAAATATGCTGCAAACCTGAATTTGAATTTGTAATTATACTGTCCACATGAGATAGTCCCCGCCCCCTCTTTTTTTTTTTTTTTNAAAAAAAAAAAAAAAAAAAAAAAAAAAAAAAAAAAAAAAAAAAAAAAAAAAAAAAAAGATTTTAACCTAATTAAGTCTTGATGAGTAAAAACCAGACACCTGGTCCTCTCTGTCTTTCCCCTGGTCACACATTCTGTGTAAAAATGGATGTACAGATGGCTAGCTTAGCCTAGCCTAGCCTGTGCTCTTGGGTCCCTGTACTGGATTCCTGGTGCTGCTCCTCTTGCTCTGCATCGGCAGTTTACTCATCCTGTCTTTCAGGCCTTTCAGGCTGTACAGCCTGCTGAAAGTGAAGCCAAACGGAGTCCGTCCCTCCTCCTGCCCAGGTGCTTCCCCAGTTGCTACCACAGCCTCTGAGCCCTGCTTTGCATCGGGCTGGGCCTGCATGGGTGTCTGGTTGTGGGAGGATACAGGCTCGGGCTGAGCATGGAGCTGGGTCTGCATCCACGTATGGAGAAAGGAGCCCTGAGGTTTCGGGTACGGACACTTGCTCTGCGGCTGTCCAGCTTGTGCCCTGCTCAGCCATGCTGTAGAGGAGCTCTGCGGGTTCTGGGAGACCTCAGCTTGCTTCCTCCCAGCTGCTAGTAGAGTGGGTGGTCTGGATGGCGGTCTGTGGGGAGGCGAAGCATTATCCGGAGGCTGAAAGCTATTTGGGAAGGCATTACTTTCTGCCTGGTTCAGCTGGAGGAGGTTTCCCCAAACACGTTGTCCTGGAGGCTGGGTGCCGGGGAGGAGATGAGGAGGTCGAGATGGCTGGGCTGACTTGGAAAGGGAGGACGCTTCACTGTTCTGCTGCTGCTGCTGTCCACGTGGAGGTTTGGGTTGAGTATGGAGAGACTGAGAGGAGAGGAGAGGAGAGGAGAGGAGAGGAGGTTACACGTGACTGTTCACTGAAAAAAAATGCCGAATGACATTAAAAAAATCACTCTCGCTAATGGAAAAGACAGAAGAATTCAGGTGTGAACATGGAAATCCATGTTTAATTTTTGTGAATATTACATGACTGAGCTAAGGTAAGACATGCCAGCGACTCTTGAGTGTTGGAATCCACTGTTGGTGAAGAGTGACCGAGTTAAAGCCATGCTGATAAATGTGAAACAATCAATCTTTTACAGTTTCATTAAAACTGCAGCAGCAGAACACGCTTCATTGTGTCACTTTAATTCACACACAGTGTCTTTGTTGAATAATGAAGAAGTTCCGTGTGATTCGGCTCTGCTGGTGAACAATCTGAATGCTACAGACACACAACAACATAATAAAGTTGTATTCTATTCTATTCTATTCTATTCTATTCTATTCTATTCTATTCTATGCAGTGCACGGCACACGATAGTGATCAATTGAACAGGCTGGTCAGCTCTGAGTAGTTTTTATTTAGCTTAAAGGAGCATACTAGTGATTTCTGCACGTTTGAGCCCAATATATACAACCCGCATACATGTTAAATTACTGCCAACCATTTTCCAAAGCATAACACTAGAATGGTAAATTTTAGAGTTGTTTTTCCAACCTTCCAGACTGCCATTGGTTTCGGTTCATTCCAATACACTATTAAAACCAACTTGTAGAGACTTGAAAGATGCTTGAGATACATAATCCATCACAGAGAACAACATGTCTATTACATTATTTGTCAAAGCAGCATAGCATGGAGCTACATGGAAGAAAACACCAGGGAATAGAGTCCCAGGAGAAGGCGGCTTTTACTGAGAAATTAAAACGACTGTCCCTGTCAAGCATGTTAGTGGGTGAAACATTGAATTTTTACAGTGGTTGGCAGTAACGTAACATGTACGGAGGTTAGACATATTGGGCTCAAACATGCAAAACCACTAGTATTGCCCTTTAACCTACATGCTGACTGATTTTTGGGTCATAATACTGTCCATACCTTCTGATTTTCCGTGTCTCTGGCTGACCGGGTCACGTCTTTCCTGTCCACACTGCTGGGTCTAAGTGCTGCTGTTTCTGCTGATTTATCTCCCACTTTGTCTTCCCTCTTTTTCTCTGCTGGAAGGCGATCAGGAGACAGTCGTTTTGCCTCAGATCCCTCATTATTCGGTCCTCCCGGCATGTCTCCTGTGGGAATGAAATTCTCCGTTCGTGAGACCACCACCACCCTCTTTCTCTTGGAAGCTTGGTTTTGGGCTGCCTTGGCTTTGTCTAATGTCAGTAGCACCTCAGGTAGACTTTGCTGCTCATTCAATTGGTTAGTTATTGTCTTACTTTCCAAGGACAAAGGCAGGGACGCCACCTCTGTCCTGTTACTTCCCTCTGCCCAATGTCCATCATCATCTCTACCCTTCTGGTTATTTGCTTTTTCCAAGGACAAAGGCAGGGACACCATCTCTGTCTTGTTATTTCTCTCCGCCAAATGTCCATCTTCATCTCTACCCATCTTGTTATTTACGGTTTCCAATGACAAAGGCAGGGACGCCACCTCTGTCTTGTTATTTCTCTCCACCAAATGTCCATCCTCATCTCTACCCATCTTATTTACAGTTTCCAAGGACAAAGGCAGGGATGCCACCTCTGTCCTGTTATTTCTCTCCGCCAAATGTCCATCTTCATCTCTACCCATCTTGTTATTTACGGTTTCCAATGACAAAGGCAGGGACGCCACCTCTGTCCTGTTACTTCCCTCTGCCCAATGTCCATCATCATCTCTACCCTTCTGGTTATTTGCTTTTTCCAAGGACAAAGGCAGGGACACCATCTCTGTCTTGTTATTTCTCTCCGCCAAATGTCCATCTTCATCTCTACCCATCTTGTTATTTACGGTTTCCATTTCCTTCCTCATTTTGTCTTTCTTCTCAGGTGAATATGAAGAGGCAGCTCTGATAGAGACAGAATATTCTGATAAACTCTGAGTTTCACTGTCAGAACTGCTCTCTGAAGAACTATATGCAGCATCACGAGCGCTATAATTTATGTGTGGAGGACTTTGTGTTGGTGTGGTATTACCAGCGTTGGTACTGGCAGTATTTGTGTGTGCTAAGCTAACATGATCCTCTGTCCAATGACCGTGATGAGCTGCTTGATCGAAGACGGGCTCGTGGAAAGGCGAGTCTCTACATTCATAGTACTCATCAGAAGTGGTCGACAGAGTGGAGTCCTCTCTTGATGAGACATACCCATCGCTCACATCAGGTGTGGGAGTTTGAAGGTCTGGAGTGGAGAGGAGTGGGTCTGCTGTGTGGGTGTGTGAGTCTGGGGTGGGCGTACATGCTGAAAATCTGTCAGGCGGAGAGAGAGGCGTGAATAAGCACGACTCTCTCTCAGGCGTCAACGAATGCAACTCTGGCGTGTGTGTGGGTGGGTTGGTGAAATGCAAGCTCAGTGATCTTTCAGGTGTGTGTGAGCTTTGCAGTACTTCCTGGCTTTCTTGTGTGTCGCGTTGTGTGGGTTTCTGTGAGCTGTCTTCCTTGTGTGCTGATGTGACACTTGGATGACGTTGCTGAATGTGGGTGCTGTCAGCAGAGTCTTTGATTGTGTCTGAAACTGAACCTGGGTTGTGTTTCTGCATGCGTGTGGAAGACGCTGAACTGTCTGTTGCAGCTTCTAAAGAGTCTGCAGACTCCGATGAAGCTCTATTCTGGGGTTTCATTTCAGAATATGAAATCTTCTCAGGTTCACTTGCTCTTGCGAGGCAGACACTCCTCTGTGTTGCGTTCTTATTTTCTTCATTCTCTGTGTTAGAAACTTCCCAGCTTGTTATCTGTGTTTCTTCTTCTGTTTCTGTTGATTCTGTGACTACACACTCCATCTCTGGTTTGGGCGTGAGAGTTTTGGGCTCAGCTTCTCTTGGCATTACCTGCTGAATATCAGCGCTGTCAGCCTTTATTGTATCAGAAATCAAAACGTCTGACTGGGGTCGTAGTTTGGTTTCACTAACTGCTGCTCTGCTCTTAAAGTCGTTTCCTGCTGCGACTGATTTCTCACAGATTCCTTCTTCTTCCTGTGAAGTCTCACTCTGTGTTTGCTGTGGAGCAAATCCTCCTCTCAGCTTCCTTGTGTTCTCTGTGTCTTTTTGTACGACTGCTGTGATTTCGCTGTTGTTCTGCTGTTCTGAAACAGTCTCGAGCTTGTTTTCCTTTTTGGGGAGAGCATCAGAGACGGATGTCTGAGGATCACGGCGGCCCGTTGGTGACTTGGTGCTGATGATGCTGATCATCGGCAGGTCCAGACTGTTAGCGGCGTCCCTGTCTTTGATAACCAGCTGGAAAGTACGAGGTTTAGGGACAGGGGGAACGGTGGGAGAAGAGGAGGATGTGGTGGATGAAGGAAGGCGAGGAGTCGGGACAGCTGTGATGCGAGGCTGGAGATTTGTAGAGGAAGAAGCAAATGCTGGAACGGCAGACGAAGAGTAGGGAGTGCCGACATTAGCGGAGGAGGAGGAGGAGGAGGAGGAGGAGGTACTGTCAGACTGAGGAGCAGAGGAGGGAGAAACATTGCTGTGGGTTGGAGTTGGGATGGAGGCAGCAGTGGTGCCTTCAGGGGACCTTTGTGGCTGAACAGCTTCTGTCTGCAAATATGTACACTGTGGCGTGTTCTCTGTTTGTTGTTGAGCGTTCAGTTGACTTTTCACGTGTGTGCTAAAAGGCTCAAGAAAGTGAGAGGTTTCCATGCCGTACAAGTCGAGCCTGTGTGCACTGTATACATTGTCAGTGTGTGTGTTTAAATTAGGCTCAGTTTGTTCAGTGCTCTTCGATACAGGCAGCGACTCTGGTGTAGAGACGTTCATGCTGGCAGCATGTGTGTTGGTGTGTGCGTGCCTCTCAGATTCATTGTGAACACTGGATGCCTCGTTGCTGAACTGTTGAAGTGTGTGTGCGTTGAACTGAGTTGTGGTGTCATGATTTACATCTTGGTTGACAGGTTTGTTGAGATCAGGCATGTTGTCCTCCTCTTCCCTAGTCTCTTTTTCAGGTTCAGATTCTGCTCCAGATGTACACACTTCCTGTTTAGGTGCTTCACTTTTGACGTCAGAAAGTCCAGAGTTAAGTTGTGTTGGTTTTGCAGTGTCGGCTACAGCATCCTCGGCTTTACCTTGATGTTTAGGAGTTAACTGCTTGGACTTTGCGACCTCTGGCAGGGTTTCTTCGTTGTGAACGCTGGACGCCTCGTTGCTGACCTGCTGAGATGTGTGTGGACTGAGGTGAGGTGCAGCGTTATGACTGCCATCTTGCTTGGTGCTTGGTGTTTTAAGATCTGGCATTTTGTCTTCCACACTACTCTCTTTTTCAGATTCTGATCCAGATGTATGCACTTCCTGTTTAGGTGCTTCACCGATGTCAGAACGTCCAGCGTTACGTTGTGCAGGCTGCACGCCGTCTGCCGCAGAGTTTGCAGTTTCATGTTGTCCTGGCTGCAATTTAAGCATCTCCTCATAGTTAACAGATAACTTTCTAGGCATTGCAACTTCTGGCAGAGTTTCTTTTGGCATGGTGACTGGTGAGCTAAACCTGATCGCCTGGCTGACTTCAAACATCTCAGAACGCTGCAGATGGACCTGAGTTGGCCTGCTAGCATCCCGAATGTTAATGAACCCAATTACATCACTAGGGGGGTCAGGCTCTGGCCAGACGGGCAGGTAAGAGATCAAGCACGCCTTCTCCAGATCGACTAATCCAGGGTGGAGAGGAGGAGCTTCCTGTAAAGCTTCTATGCTACTTTTCCTTCGCCGCCTCTTCCTGGTTGCTGTGACTGTTGGATTCTGGGAGTTGGATTCTTTGGGACTGTTGTTACCAGAAGAAGGGTTGGAGCTCGGGCTGGTGTTGCTGCCCACAACCAGAGCGTATTTGGGGTTGTACAGTTTCCTAGCAAGAGCAGCAGAGGGCAGGGCCATGGAGGCTGGCTGTGGGGGGGGCTCCGGCTCAGGTTCAGCTGCTGTGGCAACCTGTCGCAGGTCAACGGAGCTAGAGGTCATGTAAAGGAAGCGAAACAGCCGGTCAAAGGCATCCACCGCCTGGCCTGTAACCACGGTGATAAGATGCCGGTCCAGCCGCGACGACATCCAGGTGAAACTGCAGAACACAAACAACACAAAGATGAAGATGAAGCAAGAAAGTACAAAACAAACACGACTTCCAAAGTGTCCCTCGGCTAAGAAAACAGCTTAAATTAACAAATGCCTAAACAAGTCAGGTGGCTTCTGATTGGATGAGAAGAGTGCAGCTTTAACACAGGACGCAGGTGTCCACGTATTACACACACGTTTATTTCTCTAGTACATACGTCATATAACACAAAACACGCTTTTGCAACCTGTTTGTCTGGTATGTGCGGCAGACGACTATACATACATTTAAGGACAGTGCATTCTTTATTCATATGTCCCTAAGACATACACACACACACGAGAACAAAGACAGGTGGAGCACACATACATCTTCTGCCTCTTTCACAAGGATAGTTTCTCTCTGTTCTTTATCTCTGTCTTGCACACACACACACATACACACACTGACTAACCTGTATGACCCTGACACAGCTTTGTCTCCATCTATAAACATGAATCTGTGTCCCACTCGGCCTCGGACCCTGGTGCAAGAACGAGTGAGGAAATCTGCTCCTCCTGTAGAGCGCACACGAAGGTTCTGTCTCTCACACACACACACACACACACACACACACACACACACACAAAGCACAGGTTAACTGGGATGTTTCAACAGATGATTTCTTCGATGAGGCTTTGATCCATTGTACTCAGAATTCAGAAAGTTCCAAGTCAGTTCTCTGAGTTCAGTTTAAATGCTTCTGTTCAAAAGAAACAAAAAAACAAAACAAAACAAAAAAAAAAACAGGGACGCCAGCAGCAAGTTCATATTTGCTTAGCAATAAATATTAGTTATAAACACACAAAAACGTCTGGCAAGGGAGTGTTTAGCTTTAATGCTCCAAAGTGTTGGAACAAACAGCCTGAGGGGAGAAAATGTTGAAATTTTTAAACATTATCATACATCATACATGTTCTACATACATACAGATGCATGTCTGTTGTATATTCAATATAATATCTTCTAAGATGTTGTGTATCGTGTGTTGTTCATAACTGATATAAGCAGCTCTGGGTGCTCTTTTTGTCCAAGACTCATTTCCCTTCGCGGACAATTACCCTACCCTACCCTACCCTACCCTACACTTCACTTCACTTCACTTCACTTCACTTCACTTCACTTCACTTCACTTCNACCCTACCCTACCCTACACTTCACTTCACTTCACTTCACTTCACTTCACTTCACTTCACTTCACTTCACTTCACTTCTCTTCACTTCTCTTTTCTTTTCTTTTCTTTTAGACAGATGGCTTAATCATTGTACTCACAACAGTTGCATTATTCGTTGCATCTAATGTACACATAAGGAGGAATCTGTTAAACTCAATGTAACATTGATATTTTTGTATCTGTATCTTGATGCAAATCATACGTGGGCACAAATGTGGGCAGAAAAAAAAAAAAAAGTTATAAATTGTTTCTTTTCCACAAAAGAAGCTGCTGGTTTCTCTGTTGAACTACGGATGAATAATAACACAAATAATCCAACAAAACAATCACGAACCAAAGCTTTTTGGCTAAAGGTTAATTATTATTGTTACTATTACTGTAAAATGGTTATCAGAGTAAAAAAAAAACAAAACATTGTGACATAATTTCTGTATATCAATAATAAATGAGACGCCGAGCTAACGTAACACTGCTAACGTATGATAATAAATTGGAGGTATATATAGTTTTTGCCGTAAAAGGTTCTAATAACGTTTCAGATGAGAGATTACACATGAAGGTAGACGACTGAATACTTTCTCTGTTAGTAAGTCTGGTTTGTTTGTTGTCCTACATTCCATCGTTCACACACCCAGAGGAGTCATCGTGTGTGTGTTTTTCACTATCCATACTTAATAATTATCAAGAACACAAGGAAGCAGCTTAGAGACACCAGAGACAGAAATACTTGTTTCTCTCCTGCATTCCTGCTTTCACCATCATCCTTTACTCTCCCTTTCTCTCACTTCATTCTTTACATTGATGGCATAGATAACATCAGCAGTGTGCCTTTCTGTATGTGTGTGTGTGTGTGTGTGTGTGTGTGTGTGTGTGGGTGTGTGTGTGTGTGTGTGTGTTCAGCTCTAGGAGGTGATGCTGGAAGCCTTTTACGTAGAAATATGGCTGCCTTTAAAGCTTTAACTCCACAGTGCAGCTGAAGTGACCCATCTCGTTTGACACAGTTTGTCCTTGTAAAATCACATTGATGTGACTCCTGTTTAGCATCAAACCTACATCCTACACGATGACTCAGCATGGGCTGCCTGCTGAAAAATAATGAAGTTAAGGCAAGTATGAACTCATCAATTCACTGCTAACCCAAATTTGGGCAACATTAAAGGACCATACTTGCAATTTTGCATGTTTAAGCCCAATATGTACCACCCACACACACGTTATATTACTGACAATTTTAGTTTTACTGTAATTTTTTCAAATCCCCTAATCTTTCAAAGTCAAATATTCAGGTGCTACACCCACCTTAGAATTCAATGTTTTTCCTGCTAACACTTTTGCACGATTGTAGAAGGCACGATTGCTTTGATTTCTCGGTAAAAGCCATCTTCTCTGGGACTATATTCCCTGGCAGAGAAATACATTGTCTTCCATTCAGCTCTGTCTTGGATCGGTTAAATAAAGTTACTTCGACAAAAAACTTAATAGACAAAGTGTTCGTTGTGATGGATTACTAATCTCAATTGCATTTTAAGTCTTGCGAGTTGATTTTTATAGCATACTGGAATGAGGTTTACACCCCTGGCAGCCAGGAAGGTAGGAAAAATAATTGTAATATTTACCACAAAGCTACGTATTTTGGGAAATGGTTGTCAGTAACTTGTATATATTGGGCTCAAACATGCTAAATCACCTATATTGTCCTTTAAGTATTCCTATGTTTTCTGTGCGAGTCTGCTTGTGTGTGTGTTATATGAGCGTATGTATGTATGGGTCGTACATACCTACATGCATGACATCAAATCCTGACACAGAAGGAAAAAAACAAATACCTGTCCATCATCTCTCACTGTTGACTCATGCCCATGATTCTTGACAGTCATCTGTTCCTCCTTCCTCCTCTTTTCCTGTCTCTCTGCTTCTCCACCCACTGCCTCCTGTCACATACAGCTTACAAATAAATACTCAAGATGTCCTCAAGCTGTCACATCTTTCTCTGCTTTGTCCTGCCAGTCCTTCTCTCATCCAGCCGTCCTCTAACCCCTACAGACTCTGTCAGCTCCTTGTCACTGATCCCGGCCATTTTCACAGCTCCAAACCGGCTTGTCACACTTTCTGGGACGCCAAATAGCAGCAAAGGATTCAATGGGGAAATGCAACAACTCCCTCCACTGTTTTATAGACACACACACACACACACACACACACACACACACACACACACACACACACACGTATTGATATACGGACAAATGTACAAGATAACATCAGCAAGTATGACAAGAACACAGCAGGTCAGTCAACACATTTTGTTGCAGTAGCAGGAGGAAAACATTTCATAGAGATGCCTGCTTTAAAGCATCAAACCAGCCATTTTTCAAGTTTGAGCCTAATATATTCAATTCAACGTTAGTGACAATCATTTCCCTAAGGATAAAACCGTATTTCAGCTTTCCTGATATTTAGCAAAATCTCTTAATCTTTCAAAATCAAATATTCAAGTGATACACCCACCTTAAAAATCCATGTTTCTCCTGCTAATAGTTACACAGCCTTATGAAGTCACGGTCCTTTAAATTTTTCCATAAACGCAGGTCTTCTTTTGGGACTATATTCCCCGGTGGAGGCATACATTCACTCCACGCTTTTTATTGAGCTTAAACACTAAAATTACATAACTTCTAAAAAAACCTGAATACACGTCTTGTTGGTGATGATGGATTACCTATCCCAAGAACGTTTACAGTATCAACAAGTTGATTTTAATAGCAGAATGAACTGAAACCAATGGAGGCCTGGAAGGTAGGAAAAACATTCTTAATTCACCGTTCCAGTAGTATGCTTTGGGAAATGATTGTCAGTAAAGTTACGTTTATGAAAGTTGAATATATTAGGCTCAAACATGCAAAATGGTGCTTTAATGTCCTTGCAGCATGCATTTTGATGTATCATAGCATTTCCCAATCCCTCGCGGAAAACAGCACTGCATATTGTCCATTTCCACCAGATTTTGATTTTGTAAAAATGATTTAGCTTATCAGGTGTGGGATTAGAGGAGGGAGAGGCGCCTCGAAGGCCAGGATTGGTGAAAACGCTCAGAGGAAAAGTACAGGTTTCACTTGCTAACACTTATGCACGATTGCAGAAAACATGATCGTTTTAATTTCTCGGTAAAAGGTGTCTTCTCCTGGAACTATATTCCTCAGCGGAGGAATCTGGAGGAAATGGAAAACATGCAGTGCTGTACAATACCAGAGCTTAAATGGAATGCAGCCATTTTTAATGTTATTATTTACTCCTGTTTGACAAGTTAAAATGTTCCACCATGAGTAAAGTTTGTGCTGACAGTATCCACAGCTTCACTGCTGCCATGGTTTTCTTTAACACTACGTACACTGAACTCAGTTTGGGAACTAAAATCGAGGGAACAGTTATTTGAGTGGATTGTAGTAAGATGTCCCACATCTCTTGCCATTTCCTTTAGAGTAACAATGTCCTGAGCTTTGTATTTCATAAAAAGAATGAATAGCTGTTGGTTATATAAAATCAAACCCATTTTTACATCCAACACCATGTGGATGTAAAAACTGGACAGTCATTCATTTTCTTCAGTTAAACAAAGACAAAACATACATTCTAGTTTTCAGACTATGTTGCTGAGAAAGCTACTTCTGTCTGTGGTTTTCAACTTTAATAACTTTATATAGCACCTTTCAAAACTAAGACGGCGTATTAGGGCCATACAGATGAAAAAAAAAAATGAGGGGGAGCATTATTTTGAGTTTTCAAACTCGCAAATTTGCCTGTTTTGAAAGTCTGTATGCTTATTATAATTTGATGATTTTGTGCTAAAAACACAAGTATTTCTTTATTGCTAAATCTGATGGAAAAGTATNTAATTTGATGATTTTGTGCTAAAAACACAAGTATTTCTTTATTGCTAAATCTGATGGAAAAGTATAACTTAATAAGGTCATGTACTGCAGGCATAGTCACAACATCAGACGGTTCGATTCCTTTTCTCATTATTTTCTCCTTTTCATTATTAAAAAAATAAAATTATTCTAAAAATTAAAGAAAAAGATTATTCATTATTAAAAATAACGTTCTTTATTTATTTATTTATTTTTTTAGTTTTTAAACTCTAAGAAAAAACAACAAAAAACTAAATTTTTAAACTCAGGGCAGCGCGGTGGCACAGTGGTTAGTGCTGTTGCCTCACAGCAAGAAGATCCTGGGTTCGATTCCCGGTCGGGGCAGGGCCTTTCTGTGTGGAGTTTGCATGTTCTCCCCGTGTCTGCGTGGGTTCCCTCTGGGTGCTCTGGCTTCCTCCCACCTCCAAAGACATGCATGTCAGGTGAATTGGGAACTCTAAATTGCCCGTGAATGTGTTTGTCTCTGTGATAGACTGGTGATCTGTCCAGGGTGTACCCTGCCTCTTGCCCTATGATCTCTGGGATAGGCTCCAGCCCCTCCCCCGTGACCCTCAACAGGACAAACGGGTTTAGAAGATGGATGGATGAAGTTTTTAAACTCACAAAACTGGCAGATTTGTGAGTTGTTTTTTTTTTTCAAATACATGACCTTATTAAATTATACTTTTCCATTGCATTTAGCAATAAATCTGTGCTAAACTTGTGCTTTTAGTGCAAAATCATCGAATTATCATAAGCATACATACTTTTAAAACTGGCAAATTTTTGAGTTTGAAAAATCACAAATTTGCGAGTTTAAAAACTCAAAATAATAGCCCCCTCATTTTTTCTTCTTATATGGCCCTAATACGCCGTCGTACAAAGCAGAGTTACAAGATGCTTCACAAAACAGACAAACAAATAAATAACAGTTGAAAGCCAACAATAAAATAGTATAACTGAGAGTAAAATAACCCAAATAAATCACCACAATTATGGGAAGGCCTAACGATAAAAGTAAGTTTTAAGAAGGGTTTTAAAAGAAGATGCTGACTTTGCCAACCTCCAGCAGGAAGTTCCAAAGTTTAGAGGCAGGAACAGCAAAGACCCTGTCGACTTTAGTGACAAGGTGCAACTTGCAAGGTTAAAAACCTAGCTAGTGTGTTTACTGTCATTTTTTTTTTTAATCAATGTATGAGAATTGCAAAGGTCCAAACTATACNAAGGTTAAAAACCTAGCTAGTGTGTTTACTGTCATTTTTTTTTTAATCAATGTATGAGAATTGCAAAGGTCCAAACTATACTTAGACACTCAAACTGTCACGCGTACTTTCATTTCATCTTGTCTGCATCACTGAAATGCTCTTTTAAACATTTCCTGATGCCTTTTAGATACGCTTCATGGCCTGACTGCTTACTATTGCTGTTAACTCTCTGCCAGTCTCCATGTAGCCTGAAACTTTGTCCAGGCTAAAGACCTTTGCTGTCCGCCTGAGGAGCCACTTCTACAAACATCGTTTTATCTTTCTTGATGTACGTTACCTGTATTGATGCTATGTTTTAATCAGTCTTCTGCTGTAAAACACTCTGAAATAATAAGTTTGGTATTATTGTGTTTTGAGTTAAAATTGTCACTTTGCTGTTTTCAGGATGTTTACCATAACTCCAACATGCTGCTGGAACTTGCAATTTGGGTACAAATCACAAATTCAAAACTCATAATGACAATATGTGAAACAACAGAAACAGAGCCGTTTACGTTAACCTACTTAGACTAAGTTTCCTCAGGACCCTAAAGTAGGGCAAAAACATTGTGATCAAAACATTAGAATGCTCATGTAATACAGAAGATATTAAACGCAGGAAGCTGCAGTGAGAACAGATCAGGCAGAAAAACAGCGATCATCTGTCAAATTCAATTTGTTATGTGCCACTCAAACATGTTTGTGTTTATAAGACACAAATAAAACAGTAGCATTTCCTGCTGTTTTTGTTTAGAATCCAGATCCAGATGGAGCTACAGGGCTGTCATTGGCTTTCAGTTTCACTTGAGTTCCCCAAAGCCGCAATCTGCGGTGTGTACAGTGGGGTCCAAAAGTCTGAGACCACTGTAAAAATGCTTCTATTCTGCATTCTTTTTGAATTTAANAGTGGGGTCCAAAAGTCTGAGACCACTGTAAAAATGCTTCTATTCTGCATTCTTTTTGAATTTAATATAAGATTTTTCATTACAAATGATGATGTCATCTTAACAATTAGAGTGAAAAGTTGAATCTTTGAAAAATGTACGTGAATGTCAGAATATCTTAGTATTTGGTACGAATGTCAGAATATCTTAGTATTTGGTACGAATGTCAGAATATCTTAGTATTTGGTATGAATGTCTGAATATCTTAGTATTTGGTATGAATGTCTGAATATCTTAGTATTTGGTATGAATGTCAGAATATCTTAGTATTTGGTACGAATGTCAGAATATCTTAGTATTTGGTACGAATGTCAGAATATCTTAGTATTGGTATGCCCCCCCCTTTTGCGTTAATGACAGCATGACTCCAGCTGGCATGGACTCCACACGTCTGTAAAAACCTGATGAGCCAAGTTATCCAGCATGATGTGACAATGTTCCACAGAGCTTCTATGACGTCAGACTTTCTGATTATTTCTACATTTACATGGAAAACATCACGGATCTTGTATGTGGTCTCAGACTGTATGTGTGTGTGTGTGCAAGTGATAAGATGTGCACTGTCAGTGTGCCACTCCCAGTGTGATATGATCTAAATAGTTCAAATGCTTCAAACATGGGATCAACAAAGTGTGTGTCTGTGTGTGTGTGTGTAATGTATTGCACAATCTTGCAATCTTGAATGTCGAATGACTGAAAAAAAAACACACATATATACATACACACACACATATATATATACGTATATGTATGATGTATATATGTGTATGTGTTTGTATTATGTGTTGTATGTATGTATATATGTGTATGTGTTTATATACTGTACATATACACACACACATACACACATATATATATATATATATAAATATACAGTATATATGTGTGTGTGTTTCTTTTTTTTGGTCATTCGACATTCAAGATTGCAAGATTGTACAATACATTACACACGCACACACACACACATCACAGTTACTGGTAGTTATCATAATTCACAGACATACCCCATACATATTTCTGAAAAGCTGTAGGCTGAAGACAAAGCTTATTTTAATGCGACCCTTCTCAAATATCATGTTTAAGAATAAAAGTCTCTGACCACTAATTCATTGTGCCACCTTCACCATAATAAAGAAAATACTACCTTTATATGTATACATACATACTGTACATATACATACATACATACATATACACAATCATGATTTCAAAAATCAATCATTCATAGAATTTCTTTGTATTTCTTAATTGCATTGATTTTAAACATCCATTTAAATTTTTTAGAGTTTTACATAATTTAATTTTTCCATCTTGTTCCATATATTAACACCATTAACACCATATACTAAAAATGTTCAAACTAAATTAATTTTTAAAAGGAAATAGCTTATTTAGGGTAAAGTTGCTTTTTTCTGCTGTCCAGTGTGTAATCCTGTGCTTGCTGTGGCCTTGTTGTCTGTTCTTCGTTGGCAGAAGGTGAATCACTGAGGTCAAAGGTCAGTTATGTCTGTATTATGTAGTTTTAGATCATGTAGACTGATGCAGTGATTGGACTTTTTTTTAAGCTAAATGTGTGAGTTTGTTATGTTTGATTGACCCCAGGAAGAACAGTTGTTGCAAAGGCATCGACTAATGGGGATCCAATGAAATAAACAAATTTTTAAAAAATCAGCATTCATGGTTGGCTGCTGCATCTGTAATTGAAAACTTACAAATTCTACATGTTACAGCAGTTATTAGCAGGCTGCCATGTTTCTCTTGGCAAATATGATCTACAACATAAAACACACCTAAACAGATGTGTTTATACAGGCTGACATGATTTAATACAAACATGCTGGGTGCTTTGACAGCTGGATTGAAAGAATAATTTCTCAATAATAATGATGTATCGTGACGATACTGTTTTCTATTTATCTGATTGTCACTTTCACTTGTCCTGACAGGAGCAGAACATGTTTTATCACTAATTCTTTTTAAGGTTGTGTGAGAAGGAACAGCACAAAGTCTAATGACATTAAAGACTCATCTATGGTGAAGTGCCAGCTGGAAGAGTTTGTTGTTTGGAATCTGGTGTGTGTGTATGAGAGAGAGAGAGAGAGAGAGAGAGAGAGAGAGAGAGAGGGAGATGTGCATGAACTTTTCCATACATCATCTCTTGACTCCAATTTTTTTTGTCTTTCTTTCATTTAAAATAACATTTTGAAAGTTACCGTAATAAAACTATGCATTTTTCTTTGTCCAAATTATGTTGCTGTTGTTGCTCTACAGTTCAACAACATCTATCAATCTATGTGATATCCATCTATCAACATGTATGTGTCTATGAAAGAATTTACCAAATTTATTACAAACTTTCACATTTTGTCATTAAAAAATTCTTATGATATCAGCAGTGGGGTTTAAAGACAGTGATACTGGTCTGTCTGGCCAATGCGACAGACAAAAAAAAAAAAAAAAAAAAAAAAAAAAAAAAATGAGGAGGGCATTATTTCAAGTTTTCAAACTTCCAAAAATGTTCAAACTTTTAAAAAAGTTCAAACTCACAAATTTGCAAGTTTGAAAACTCGAAAATTTGCCAGTTTTAAAAGTCTATATGCTTATGATAATTTGATGATTTTGCGCTAAAAGCACAAGTATTTCTTTATTGTTAAATCTGACGGAAAGATATAATTTAATAAGGTAAGATAACAGGATAAGAAGATAATAGTCACGATGTGAGGCGGTTCCGACTCTTGTTCTCACTATTTTTCCTTTTTCATTATTAAAAAAAAATTAAGTTATTATTTTAAAAATTAAAACAAAAGATTTGTCATCACTAAAAATAATTTTCTTTTTTTTTTTAGTTTTTAAACTCAAATCTGTGAGTTTAAAAACTAGCAAATTTGTGAGTTTTTTTGTGAGTACCTGACCTTATTAAATTATACTTTTCTATCAGATTTAGCAATAAAGAAATACTTGTGCTTTTAGTGCAAAATAATCAAATAATCATAAGCATACAGATCATCAAATTATCATAAGCATCCAAATTTTAAAAACTTTAAATAACACCCCCCTCCCTCCCTCGTTTTTTTTTTTTTTTTNTTTTTTTTTTTTTTTTTCATCTTATATGGTCCTAATATGCTGTCGTTGTCAACATTTTCATCTGGAGTAAAATATTTTTTATGATTGACCAGTATGATCCCCAGATGATTAATGATATTTTAGGTGAACCCCTGACCTCACCTGTATTTCCACCAACAGGTGAGACTTTACAGTTCTAACAGAATAAAATCCAAATCACTGTTACTATGAAATTTACTGAGCACATTTATTCTTTTTTTGGACACTGTTATCTTTCTAATATCTCCTAATAACTTAATATATTCCCATGAAATTTGTTATGCATTCTTTCTAAACATGAGATAAACCTTTCTGATTTTAACAATCCTCCTCCTTTACTGTCATCTTTAGAACAAACTTTACATTTTTAGACCTAAAGATGGAGAGTTTACATTTGTATTGGTGAAGGGTTGCTACCAAGACTTTTAGCCTTTTTTAACAGAAAGTACAACTGGGCTTTGTTCGATGGAAAACTTCAAAACTTCAAATTGCTCTGCAGACGATATAAATCTCTCTCACCTTGAGATGTCCAGTGTGCATGTTGGCCCTCTGACACATGGACAGGAAATGAGGTAGCGCTGTGCGTTCCAACAGGATGTAGATGGAAATCTTTTTTTTGAAACCGGCATCTAGCAAATCCCTGAAGATGTCGACGTCTGTGAACACGTCCATCACCACCGCTATCACCTGGAGACACACGTAGATACACACAAGCTGGAACATATGCATCATGCAAATGTGCATGCATAAATGTGCTCATACATGCAAATGAGTGTGTGTAGATGGAATGCACATGTTGTTCTACAGGTTTGCACCAACGAGTGCAAAACGAAATAAGATGCTATGAGCATGATGACATGACCCATATATCATTTTGTTTGTCTGAATCCTTTAGGGAAACAAGAAGTGCTACTAAGAAAGAAAACGTGTCATAAACTCAGACTTCTCTCTCTCACACACACATACAAAATAGCAGTGATACACACACTCATGCAAATTTGCACACAATCACAGCACAGACACATACAAACCAACCAAAACATTGATGCACCCATGTTGCTGACTAAGTTAAAGCCCCTTGTGACTCTTTATTTTGTCCCTGATAATGCCCTTTAATCTGCTTGTACTTTGTCTTTTCTCTTGACTTGGTTGGACAGCAGGTGTACTCTGACCTGATACTGAGACTCATAGTTGCTGATTGTAACGGCTAAACTTCTGACTGGGTACAGCAGGTCAGCAAACTGAACTCCCAGATGAAATATATCCTTTTTTACAAGCTGGTGATGTTTTTAAAATGACAGGAAATCAACACCCCTTATAATTTGCCATAACTCAAATAGCTGCATGGAGTTATCAGTGCATCAGGAAGAGCTGATGCCAACACAGAAGGCCTGGGATGGCAAAGGTGCAGTAAAGTTATATATTCAAACAAAGATTTTCATGTCAGGTACCAAAAATTAGGCCACACGCCTTCAAATAGTCCTATTTTGTCCAAAATGTTACTTAATGTAGTGGCTAAATGTATAGTGGGATCCAAAAGTCTGAGACCACTGTGAAAATGCTTCTGTTTTGCATTGTTTTTAAATTTAATACAAGATTTTTCATTACAAATGATAATATCATCTTAATAATTAGACTTAAAAGGTGAATCTTTGAAAAATGCATGTGTATTTGGTACGCCCCCCTTTTTCTTTAATGACAGCATCACTCAGCTGGCATGGACTCCACAAGTTTGTAAAAACCTGATGAGCCAAGTTATCCAGCATGATGTGACAATGTTCTAAAGAGCTTCTATGATGTCAGACTTTCTGATTATTTCTACATTTGCATGGAAAACATCACAGATTTTACATGTGGTCTCAGACTTTTGTACCCCACTGTCTGATTGTACACTTGCTATAGGGAGATCAGGGCCAGCCACTGGCATAAACACTCTTGTTTGGGGGNGGGGGGGGGGGGAATCAGTGTGACTTAATCTAATGAATCTAAAGTGCGAATAAAACAGTTCAACAATTACATTATGT
This sequence comes from Lucifuga dentata, assembly GCA_014773175.1. Classification (NCBI taxonomy): domain Eukaryota; kingdom Metazoa; phylum Chordata; class Actinopteri; order Ophidiiformes; family Bythitidae; genus Lucifuga; species Lucifuga dentata. The sequence continues at coordinate 14,051 of VXCM01004535.1, read as the reverse complement.
GCTGTGTTTTTATTAAATTAAACTGGCTTCTTTAACTACATAAATAAATCTAAAATTTATAGAGCCATATGTAGTATCTGCCTCTTTCATCACCGCACCTTCTGTAAGTTATCTGGTGTCAAACTTCAATAAATTATTGACTCATCAGTTCTCTGAAGTATTTGTAATATGACCTTATAAAGGATTACTGCATATAATAACATAAATACTTCATTTTCCATGAGTGAGGGCCAAAGTATTGGTGAGCTGCTGTGAGGGGCCTCAAGTCCTATTCTGCTTAGGGCCCCAAAAAGTCTAGGGCCGGCCCTGAGGGAGATACTGATGAAAGTTAAAACTGTGATTACAATAGTGAATTTCACAATCATACCGTAAAACACTGAGTATAAAGAAGCAGGACGGAAAAGCTAGAAAATAACTGTAACTGATTAGTAAGGATGGAAGTGATTGGCTTTTCATCAAAGGCCGACATACCTTTTGCGCCTGCGCAATCATTTTCCTGACAACCTCTTTGATGTGCGCCTGGCCGCCCAGAGGTGGCTGCGCGTACACGGTAGTGCGCGTCACACCCCGGTACGCTTCACTGTCCGGCCAGCCCAGGTCCATTTGGGGGACAGACTTGTCCGACAGCTCCGGCCAGTAATGCAGAGACAGCGGAGGCTCGCCGTCGTCGGTACTCTCAGAGACGAGCTCCGAGTTCGGGTCGTAGGGTTCCACCGCCCCGGCGAAAGCCTCTATCTCCGGGTCTGAGAGGAACCCCCTCAGGCCGCGAGCCTCCAGGAACTTGAGGAAGGCGTCGCGGCCGTCCTGGAGCAGAGCCTCCAGCGCCAGCCGCTGGTCCTCACAGTAAAAGAACTCCGGTTTGGACTCGTGAGTCCGCGGGTTCACGTGATTGTCGTCCAGACACTGTACCTGGGACAGAGCCATGACTCAAACAACAACAACAAAAGTGTGAAAAGTTTAGAAAAAAAAAATCCACAGCTTCACCGTAAACTCAGCGAGCGGCGTTTTCTCCGCGGCTTCTCCTGCCAGCATAAAACTTCATAAAGTCTTCTCCGGTCAGCACAGTGACTCCTTTGACCGGACATGTTGACTTAACACTTTTCCATAATGATTCCCGTTACCGACGGAACGGCATTCCCAGTGAGAGTGGATAAGTGACAACCCGTCACCGGCACCGCCCGACAGGTGTGATCCTAACACGCAAAACACTCACACAGATACGTGAACACCTCTGTCACGTGACCCCAGCAAACATTCTCTCTCTCTCTCTCTCTCTCTCTCTCTCTCTTTCACCCTGTCTGTCTGTGTGTTCCTCTGAACCCTGACTGTAGAGTTTAGGTGTCAGATATACCGTGTGTGTGTGTGTGTGTGTGTGTTGTCTCCCCCTGTGAAACACACCATTAAATCATTAGCGTTCCACTTCACTGTCAAGAAGAATCCTTTTGCGAAAACCATCAGGAGCTCATCCATCCACCCACACCCACTCCCACATCCACACCCACACACACACACCTCTCACACACACACAGCCTTGCTGTTTTACCTGTTCTGTCATATTTCCATCTGTGGGCCTGTCCTTTGAAGAGCTTAAAAATGAAGCACGTGATAACACTTTACAGATAATGCAAAGGTAATGTACAGAGATTAAAGGACCATACCATCCATTTTGCATGTTTGAGTCTAATATATTCAATTTTCATACACTTACATGTAACGTTACTGACAGTTATTTCCCAAAGCATACTACTGGAACAGTGAATTAAAAATATTTTTCCTACCTTCCAGACCGCCATTGGTTTCAGTTCATTCTGGTATGCCAGTAAAATCAGCATGGATGGTTTGGTCCTTTAATGCACCAGATCTGTCTTCTTATCCAGATCCAAACTAAAATGCACTTTGTTTTGAGAGAGGGGATAAATATGCCTGATTTTTTTTGTTCAAGATTGAATATAATAATAATAATAATAATCATAATTATAATCATAATAATCATAATCATGATAATAATAATATTATTATTATCATGATTATTATTATGATTATGATTATTATTATTANCATAATCATGATAATAATAATATTATTATTATCATGATTATTATTATGATTATGATTATTATTATTATTATATTAGGCTCAAACATGCTAAATGGCTGGTAAGGTCCTTTAAGGGAATCCATTTTTCATTTTCTGACAATTAACCAGTAATCTAGAAAGTGTTTTGTATCCTGTATATCATTGACCTAAAACAAATACTTTTTCATCTCTAGTAGAGTTGATGATTTATACTGCTTTTTCCTGTTAGTCAGGTCAACTAAAACATAAACATGAGATAAATATACATATAGAGCTTGAATGTGCAAAGAGATAAGGCTTAAAAATAACAGTATTACCGTATATCTCTGATCTTCCTGTTACAATGTTATTGTAAAATGAATGAAGACCTTTATGCCTCATTTCATTAACAATAGATTAGTCGCGTACTGCAGCCTGGGCTGACCTGTGTGGTGAGAGTGCTGTAATTACATGTTATTAGATATTTCATAAGACAGCCAGAGAAAGGGAGATTACAGCGAAGGCTGAAGGCAGAAGGTTGCTGCTACTTTGCAGGGTGTTGAGGTATTGTGTAGCTGATTCATTGTGAAGTATTATATTCATCTTAATTCTCCTCAGTAAGTTTACATACACATTAAAAGTAATTTGCTGTTCCCATGATGAGTGGGAGCCTCCAGACAAACAGGAAGTCCAGTACAAGCCAATGGTATACCAAGGCAGGGTATGGTAATAAATAACATGATATAAAACATAACAAAACATAACATGAAATGACATAAACCACATCAGAACATAAAACAGAATGTAATGAAACATAACATATAACATAATATAATAAAGTATAAAATAAAACATAACATAAAATAACATAAACCACAACGGAATGTAAAACATAATGTAATTAAACCTAACATAATAAAACATAACATATAACATCATTTAATAAAACAATACATAAAACATGACAATAAAACAATACTATTATTATTATTGTTGTTGTTGTTGTTGTTGTTAATAATAATATTAAAAATAACAACATAAAACATAACATAATAAAATACAACACAAAACAATAATAATAATTATTATTAAATATTAAAAATAGTAACAACATAGACATAATATAATAAAATGTAACAAAACAACATAACATAACATAATAAAACATAACATAAAATATAATGATCTCTGGCTGTGTGACTGTTGTGTAGACGGTCGGATCAGAATTCACATGTTTTCTCAGGGTTTTTTTGGATTTGTTTTTTACATCTCACTTCTCTGGTGCATATCACTGTCACCATCATTCAGCGTTCAGATTGTGGTTTTTGTTAAATGCATGCATGTTTGGCCTTCTTGAGCGTAGGTTCACACCAATGTCACATACAACTCATTTAGGATGAGTATCAAGACTACAAGTCTTGATACTCAATTCCAATCTTTAGCCTAAATACGATTTTTTTTTTCAGCATATTTGCATTCTGTATTTTAAGCGGCTCATATCTGTTACCTGTATTTACACAGTTTGACCTGTAGCAGCCCTGATGCATTACACATGCGCACATTTCTGAGACAGAAGTAAAAAAAAAAAAACAAAACACTTCAATGGAGAAAAATGAGAGAACTATATAAAAAAATATGATCAGCGGGTTAAAACCTTTCAAATGCAGAGAGAAACATCTGATATTGCTGATATTGTGTGAGCATTTATCACCAAGGCTCTGCTGTGTGTGTGTGTGTGTGTGTGTATATATATATGTATATATATATATATATATATATATATACGTATATGTATATATATATATGTATGTGTATATATATATGTATGTATATATATACATACATATATATATACGTATATGTATCATACCTGTCTTGAGCTTTGAAAATATGAGAGATTTTCTGGGACATGACCCGACCCCCCCAGACCTGACCCTATCTGATTCTCTCATCGAAAGCTTTGCTAGCATGACGGTATCATGTTTGTTTATTGCTCCTACAAGAAACTGTTTCAATCAACTTTGGTTCCGCTTGGCTTCAGGTGTCCCCTGGCAAGCGCACCCAACTTGTAATACTTCCACGCCCCACCAGGGGGGCGCACCACATAATGACTGAAACAACTTGATTGGACCAATTACAATTCTGTATAACTGTCAGAATACAGGAGATTTACAGGAGAAATCCAAACAAGAGCACAGCAGGAGAGAAAACCAAACATATACCCAAACCTGGGAAAACTGGGAGTGTTGACAGGTATGATATGTATAATACGTGTTTTCATCGGCGATCACAGAGGAGAAGCGGGTGGAGTTGGACTGTATAACAGGAGCCTGTTATCACACCCCAACATGTCTGTTTGGCATAAACACACATCAATATATAGTATGTCCTTCATTTCTGTTTACAGAGAGCGTCATCATATTGAAGCTTACATCATTCATATGCAGATAAAGTAGAACATACACAGGAGTTGGAATGAAAGGAAATTCTGATCTGTGTATTTAGACAGCTGTTGCATTGACAGATCTCTGATACATATCTGATTTATTTCCACATATGCAAGTGGCCCAAATTGGATCTGAGAACATCTGATTCCAGTGACTTTTTTACCATTTATGTCTTCAGGAAGTGTGTCTGATATGTCACATGTGAGCAAAAGTTTGGAATCAGGTTGCATGTGCGTGGTCATGTAAATGTAGCCTTGCAAACATGAACATGAACCTTCATGACAAAAAGATCAGATCTGACTAAATAAAATCTGAACTGAGTTACGGCCTGTAATGTGAACGTAGCTCTTGATTATGTTACAGAACACATCATTGTGATCTCTTGTGATGTTAGTGGTAACATGGCAGATGTATTCACAAAACAAAACCATTTTTTTCCATCTGCACAGGCTCCACATCTGTTTTAAGACGCCACTTGATTTGCTATGTGACCTTTGACACATTTGTGGAATCAAACCCTGACGGAAAACCAAACATATATCACCTTCATGTGAGTAGGACAACCTGTAACATGACAGCTGTACAATCAGAGCATTGTCTTACCATCGTTCTTATTGTTCTTATCAGGTAGTCACATAGTTTCATGTCAAAGTAGAAAGATCTCCTGGTACTCAGATTGGCACGAGGAACTCAGACATCAGAATTTACCGCAACAAGCATCAGCTGACTGGCTGGAAGATCAGCGAGCAGGCTGCAGGGTGACAGGCTGAATGAATTATGGGTCTAATTTAGCAGCACATCAAATGAAATTGTTTGTACCTATTAGTTATCAAATAACCGCTTATGCAAAGAATATGAAAGGCTTAACGTATAATTGATTGCATATTATCATTGCACAGATACATACTTTGAGCTCTGCCCCACCCCTGTTCTTTTTTTAATTTCTTTTTTAAAAATTTATTTCTTATAATTTTTTTTTTTTTTTTTTTTTACGTAAGTTGTCCCCTTCAATTTTGTACCGTTTTGATTTTGGATGTATGCCCAGGCCTGGGTAGCTCTTGTTGTGTTGTTTGTTGTTGATAAAAATCAATAAAATCTCACTGAATAAACACTTATGAACAGCATGACTGATATAGTTATGCCATCACTTCCCAAACGAGATAGATAGACAGACAGACAGACAGACAGACAGACAGACAGACAGACAGACAGACAGATAGAAAGATAGATAGATAGATAGATAGATAGATAGATAGATAGATAGATAGATAGATAGATACTTTATTAATTTAGGGAAAATTGCATTGTTGCCTACATGTAAGGACAAACAAGTAATGTGCTCACGGATAATGCAATATTATCAGTAAGATGAAAAATAAAGCAAAAAAATAAAGATAAGTAGCAAGAATAAAACAAGATAATATACAGATATAAAAATGACAGAACCTTACTCCTAAAATTAGAGCAGATAAGGTATGTACGAGTAAGTACGTAAGCCATATCAGGCAATAATTTGAACTATAGTTTTGAAGCCTCTGTGTACCAACCATTGCACTTTTCAATACCAAGAATGAACAAGATAAATGCAGAATTCAAAAGAATTCTGCAATTAACAAGATTAATATGGGATGACAAGATAAATACAGATGTAGAAATACATATAAAAAGTAAGAAGTCCATAGAGATTAAAAAAAAAAAAATTGCAGTATAATAGATAATAGTTATACCAGTATTGGAATATTGCAGTTCTTTATACCATATTGTATTGGATATGTACAGTTATAGATCAGCTGATCCAGTGAAAATAACACTTTCACTCAGCTTGGTAGCCAGGAAGCCTTAACTTAGGGCTGGGTGATATGGCCTAAAAATCAAATCTCCATTTTTATGGATGATTCTTGATTTTAATCTCAATTTTTCTTGTTTTTCTCCAAACTAACTATAAAAAAAAATCAAGCCATAATTCAAATAAGAACTTTCTTTATTAAAATAATAAAAACAAATGGTAATTTAAATAAAATTGTAGGGATTCCTTAAAAAAAACTTTTAAAATAAAAGGTTTTTATAGCAATATCCAAGTTCCTTGTGAGGAACACCAGCCTGTCTGCTGCCTCCTATCTATCTATCTATCTATCTATCTATCTATCTATCTATCTATCTATCTATCTACCTATCTATCTATCTATCTATCTATCTATCTATCTATCTATCTATCTATCTATCTATCTATCTATCTATCTGTCTATCTGTCTGTCTGTCTGTCTGTCTGTCTGTCTGTCTGTCTGTCTATCTGTCTGTCTGTCTGTCTGTCTGTCTGTCTGTCTATCTATCTATCTATCTATCTATCTATCTGGCTATCTGGCTGTCTGTCTATCACCCATCCATCCATCCATCCATCCAAAATTCAATGTTTTTCACTTGCTAACACTGATGCACGATTGTAGAAGGGACAGTCGTTTTAATTTCTCGGTAAAAGCCGTCTTCTCCTGGGACGATATTTCCTGGTGGAGAAATACATCATCTTCAGTGCAGCTCTGTGTTGGATACTTTAACAATAAAAACTAATAGACACGTTGTTTGCTGTGATGGATTACATATCTCAAGTGTGCTTCAAGTCTCTACAAAGTTGATTTTAATAGTGTACTGGAATGAAATGAAACCAAAGGAAGGTAGGAAAAAAACTCTTAAAATTACATAATGTGTATTGCAGTGGTATATATTGGGCTCAAACATGCCATGTCGCTGGTATTGTCCTTTAAGTACAGTACCTGACTAAAAGTGCTTTGTTTTCCTTGATTGGCTATTTGAGAGTCTGCTGGGTCTTTTGACTCTCTGATTGGCTGTTTGACTGGTTTGTTGGCTGGTTGTTCTCATTTCTCCTCCACAGGGCCTAAACAGCCAGAAGCAGTCAGGCGGCCAAACTGGTTCAACTGTTTCATTGTGTTTGCTGCTAACGTCTGTGTGTGTGTGTGTGTGTGTGTGTTTTTGTGTGTCATTGATGTCACGGCTCACACGCCTCTTTTGCTTTTTTATTTTTAACTTCACTTTCACGTGTAAAGTGAATGCACTTTTCTCTCTTCACCTTTCATCATTTTCTGGCTTCCTGTTTTTTTCCTTTTTTATGTCATCTCCGTTTTCTTTTCTTGTTTTCTCATTTTGATATCCTGTCTTCCATCTCCTTTCCACCCCGTTGTGAATCCTTTTAAGTTTTCCTGCTTTTTTGTCTCTGGTGTTTTTCATTGTGTCATTGTGTCGTTCTTGTTTTGTCCCACTTCTCGCTCATGACATAAATGTGTCATCATGGAAGCGTTGCTGTGTCTCAGCTCAACAAACAACACACACACACACACACACATTTAGCTCGGTCGTCTGACTTTTACTCAGCAGTTTTAAAAAGGAACAAAGAGACAGCAGCTCTATTTCTGGTGCACCTTTAACTCCTCGCCACGTCGTTTCTTCTTCTTCTCCTCTGCTGGATGCTGCTGCTTTATTGACTTCCTGTCAGAGGCGACTCCGTCAGCAGGAATGAAAAAAAAAAAAAAACTCCGAAAAGAGTAGAGAAAGAAAAGAGGAGTGATTCAGTGTAGGGGAAATGTGCAGCCCTGTTTCCTGTCCCATTTCATAGATTGCATCCTGGTGACAGAAGCCGTGCAGCATTCCACACGTAGTAGCATTAAACACGCAAAGTGTAACACCCCTCTGTCTGATATGTCCTTTATACTGTATGTTGATGCCACACACGCAAACTTTCACACAAGCAGATGAGAAGCTTCTTGACCTATATATACACGACCGCTCAAAAGTCTGTAATCAGTAATGATTTTCATGTAGAATCAATGTTTCCAGTCNTATATACACGACCGCTCAAAAGTCTGTAATCAGTAATGATTTTCATGTAGAATCAATGTTTCCAGTCATGTAAAAGTAGTTTTGTTTCATATGTATGTATGTATAAAATGATTCTACTATGTCTGTTAGTATTTTGCACCTACAGGTTTAAAATAATTTGCAAGAAGCTGTAAAAAATGAAGAGATTTTATTTAAATTGTCCAGCATCATGACATGAGTTGTAGATGATTCCAGATTCATGTAGAGAAGCTGTATGTGGTTCCAGAGATTATCAGAGATTATTAGGAAATTCTAGATTATTCCCTGATGCTCTAGAAACTGATGCTGAATATTTACAAGGCACAGATTAAATCTCACGGTGGAGAATTTGATGAGAAATCACTAAAATAGTATTATTTATCATTTAAAACCTCTGAAATACTAAATAAAACATGTAAAATACATTTTGGAGCTTGTTTCATATAATAAAAAAAAGACTATTATTAAACAAAACAGCAAGAACAGCTTAAATGACAAGTGATTCTAAACTTTTGAGCAGTAGTATCTCCAGACGTCTTCAGACGTCAGCTCTATTAAAGGACCATACCACTCATTTAGCATGTTTGAGCCTAATATATTCAATTTTCATACATGTTATGTTACTGACAATCATTTTCCAAAGGATAAAACCGTATTTCAGCTTTCCTGATATTTTGCAAAATCTCTTAATCTTTCAAAATCAAATATTCAAGTGATACACCCACCTTAAAAATCCATGTTTCTCCTTGCTAATAGTTACACAGCCTTATGAAGTCACGGTCCTTTAAATTTTTCCATAAACGAGGTCTTCTTTTGGGACTATATTCCCCGGTGGAGGCATACATTCACTCTACACTTTTTATCGTGCTTAAACACTAAAATTATGTAACTTCTAAAAAAAACTTGAATACATGTCTTGTTGGTGATGATGGATTACCTATCCCAAGAACATTTCAAGTATCAACAAGTTGATTTTAATAGCGTACCAGAATGAACTGTAATCAGTGGCGGTCTGGAAGGTAGGAAAAACATTTTTAATTCACCGTTCCAGTAGTATGCTTTGGGAAATGGTTGTCAGTAATGTAACATATATTAAAATTGAATATATTAGGCTCAAACATGCAAAATGACGGTATGGTCCTTTAACACACCAGATCTGGAGTCTTATCTGGATCCAAACCAAACTGCACGTTTTTTGAGAGGCTATCACAGGATAAATATGCCTGATTTTTTTCATCGAGACTGAAGAATTTGACAAGAAGTATTGCCTATCTTGTAATGGTTAAAAACTCTTTTGAAAATGCTGGATCCACATGAAAATGCGATGGGTTCGTCCCCAACCTTCCAGCAGGTTTTACTACAATTGTTTCATAAATTTCTGACACAACCTTGCTAATAAATAAACAAACCAGCCAACCAACATGGGTGACAACAGTGATAAGATACATTCAGTTTGAGTTATTTAGCATCTCGTTAATATGCAGTATTGATTGGTATGTTGCATGTTGTTCACAAAATACATACAGTGTCACATCTACATTTCTGTACATGATGAATATGTAAGGAAGTTAATTTGGAAAAACTATGGAAACTATGGAAAAACATGCGGTTTCATTCTTTATAATAATTGGTAACATGCGATGAAATTATCTCTGACACTTGGTGAAATATTATTTTCATGACACAAAATCCTTTTGTACACAAATACAGTGAGTGTCTTTATATTTTATTAAAAATAATATTATGAAAGAAATTACAACACACTATTTAGTGTTATGAGGCTCATTTGTCGTGAAATCATTGTATACAAGTCACTATGGTACGATATATATATATATATTTGTAATGTGCTCATGTTTTGTTCAACCCAATTTATAAGTGAAGAGTTGCTGTAAAAAATAAATAAATAAAATTAACAAAGTACGTTTTCTGAGAGTCACTTTATTTGCATGATTTGTTGTTACAGGTTCAGGAAGACAAATTTTACTGTTAATCACATAAAATATGGATTTCCTAAACTGCTAGTTTGAAAGTGAAACAGAATTCTTGAAGGTTTACTTGAAACTTTTTCTGTAGTATTTGTTGTATGATTATACATGAATAAGAATAAATACCAAAAAAAAAAAAGACACAAGTTTGAGAAGTGCACATACTTGAATTTACCGTGATACATGTAAAGCTGTGTATTTGAATGTTAAGTAGCCTGTGTGATCATCTCAGTGCTGTCCTCTCTCTCTCTCTCTCTCTCTCTCACACACACACACACACACACACACACACACACACACACACGCACACAGACAGCCCAGTGTGAGGAGTCTGGCCTAGATATTCACAGCACAAAGGCGGTGTGTGTGTTCCGCTCTGTTCTCATGTCCACCGGATCTCTTGGGAAAAAACACGGAGAAATCCTGGCTGATCTCCCACAGTGGAGCCCTTCCTATGTCCACCTCTATTCAGTCAGGGAGAGTGGGTGTTGATGTGGGCGTTCCTTTATTTCAAGCTGTGCTAAATGATGATGATGATGCCAGGGAGGATGTGTGTGTGTGTGTGTGTGTGTGTGTGTTCTTCACAGGGTGCAGATCTGTGATTTTTACATACGTGTGGAAAGAGAAGCAGAGGTATGGGTTCACGTGGAAGTCATTGATGGGGAAGTGGTGGCGACTGACAGGTGACATCACAGGAAGTGGGAGGAATCAGTGACATGTAGAACAGATCAGTTCTCTGCTCTGAAGTTAGCGGACCGGGAAATAGCGGGGACGCAGCGATTAAATTTTGGAACGGCGTGGTATTTGATTGGCCGGTGGGGTCATTGGCACTGGTAAATGGGCTGGACGTACTCCGGGGGAAAGTAGCCCACGTGTCCATGGCAACGGCCTCGCCAGCGCTGCGAATCTGAGCAGTCCAGGAGCTCGATGATGTCACCACGCAGGAAGCGTAGCTGGGAAGGGTGGTGGGGTGTGAAGTCAAACAGAGCGTGGGCATGGTGAGAATGCTGTGGGGAGGAGGGAGGGGAGGAAGATCAAAGAGGAGAGGAGGAAAGATGGAAAGGGACGGAAGGAGAGAGAGAGAGAGAAAGATGATGATTAGACATGCAAGACTTCATGAGTCTTGTTACAAATGTGCACGTTTACACGACTGAGAGCGTGTCGCACTTCCTGTCACAGACGAGAGTTTTTATACTGTATGCTTTTTGTATTTACAACACGTATGATCTGTGTCGTAATCCTGAGGCTGTGAAGCTTTCTAAGCCAAGACATATTACAAAATAACACAGGCAGACACACACACACACACACACACACACACACACACACACACACACAACCCAGACAGCAGGATTATAAATAAATCACTAACCAGACTCAGACAGCAACCCAGGAATCCTTGTCTTACTCTTTGTTTTGCTGCTCCAGACTAGATTTATTGGCAGATTATGATATTGGCAGATATTTACTTATCAAGAGCTGAATCAACATTTATAATAACAGATTTAAAGATAAGATAAACTTTATTAATCCCACACTGGGGAAATTTACTTGTTACAGCAGCTTTAGATTTATCTTAGCTTAAGGACAAAATTGTGCATGTTCCATGTTTTTCTGTCTCTCTCTCTCTCTTTCTCCACATCTCTTTGCTCAGCCAATCACTGATGAAGACACATTTACGTCTTGAACATGGTCATAGATGTAGGTACGGTAGGCTCATGTTCCTTCTAACATTTAAAGATCTCAAACTATCTTGCTGCTTAAAGTCCAGAGGAGCCGCTCAGATCTGTGCAGAGTTGACAGGTTTGAGTTTTTGAAAAAAAAAAAANAAAAAAAAAAAAAAAAAAAAAAAAAAGTCCCTACCAATATTGCAGGCAAACCTAAGCTTTTGCACACAAATGTTTCACACGTTGTTTCAAAAATCGGGTGGCGTACGATCGGGCGAGCAACTCTCAAAAGCGTCCTCCGTGACCACTTGGTTTAGCCACAATTACACCATATTTTCTGCGTGGCAATTGTTGTCTTTGCATTCACATTAAGGATAAACTAGCCTTTATATATATGGCAGCAGAGATTTACACACATGCACACACACACACACGCACACACAGTATTGAAGACAGAAAAATAGCCTCTGACATTTCATTTCCAGTCAAAGATGCTGTTAAAATGAGATTTTGGCATTAATGCGATTTTTTGTTTGAAGAAACAACGTACTCAGAGGCGGAGACGAGAGGACTTTGGGGATAAAGCAAATACAGAATTATTCTCTGTCCTGCTGTGTGAGATAAGAAGCCATCCAGGGCCGACACGAATGAGTTTGGAAAAGCTAATCACACAAACGGAACAAGAAGTCTTCATCCCTCAACAGGAAATGAGCCAGTAGATCCACAAACCAACAAAAATACATCCTCGTGGTGCCAGAAAATAATCAACATTTAGATTAAAATTTACATCGTTTCCCTGTCACCTTGTTCTCATGCAGCCAGTTAATTATCAACATTTCTAACTAAATCCTGTAAGAATGAATTTTTCCTGCTCTTCTTATTTAACTTTTCAGGTTTTTCAGAGTATTTCTGGTGCTCTCACTCTGACACGTCTGAAAGGAGAAGATGCACCATTGTAACTGAAGAAAAGGGCAAAATATTAATATTTCAGATACACATTCAACACGCACGAGTTCCCCAAAGACCGTGAAGCGAGGCGCTGATTGAATAAAAGGCAAAGAAAGGCGGCTGACTGCTTCTTGCTTCCCATGTTGTCGGGTTCACCAGCTCTTTGCTCACACTTCACGGGTCAAAGGTCACAAAAACTGAGGGCCCATTTTAATGCTCAGTCACATGCACACATACACACAGACCAAAAAAAAAAAAAAAAAAAAAAANAAAGAAAATGTCCACCGCAGTAACCAGCTTATTCTAAAACCCAGGATTACATGCTGTTGGCCGTGAGGCAGGTTTTCCTGCAGCCATATTTTCGAAGTGAGACGGCGTATTTTGAGTGGATTATGACGCAGCAGCTGGAAGTGAGATTTAGTTTGGTTTGAGTGTTTGGATTTATGTTATGCTGCAGGCTTTGTAATGGGATAGTGTCAGTTTTCTCTCTCTGTGTGCACAAGCAGAAATTTTTTACAACTAGTTTACCGTTCAGCAGAAACTGATGTTTCCAGATCATTCTTTCTGATGTGAAGTTTGACTTTGAATTTTGGTATTTGTAGATACGAACAAAAAAGTGCTAATAAGCTGTCTTTGTGAATGAAAGATAAGTTAAAATCAATATTCCGTCATCTCTTCTCTATCCAGTAACCCCCCCCCCCCCCNCCCCCCCCCTCGTGATTTTGCCCTCCAATGGGCCTGAGATAATAAAAATAACACGGATATCATGATATCATGGCCATTGATAATACACCTGGGTGAAGTTTGTCCCTCAGATGTTTGTGCTGTTAAAATTTTCATTTATGTTCTGCTATCAAATTTTGTTTTAGATATTAAAGAATATTTTATAGGTCATCTGAGGTCGCTCAATATGTATAGCATATACTGGGCTCAAACATGCAAAATGCCGGTATTGTCCTTTAAGTGTGTTAAAGGACTATACCAGCCATTTTGCATATTTGAGCCTAATATATTTGATTTTCATACACGTAACATTATTGACAATTATTTCTCAAAGGATTTGTAGATCTAGAGAAAGC
>VXCM01004534.1:18518-33702 GCA_014773175.1 Lucifuga dentata | reverse complement strand
AAAACATAAAATCATATTTTAGTTTTCCTGTTCATTTTCCAAATCTCTTAATCTTTCAAAATCAAACGTTCAGGTGACACACACACACACCACGCATCATTCAAGAACATGCATCAGGAACACGCCTCATCAGGAACATGTATCATGAACACATATCATCATAAGTGAAATCAAAACACTGCTGTCATCTCAGCACCAAATTAAAACATCAATCCAACATATTTACTATTCAAATATCTCATTTATGGTAGGTCAGAAATGTAGGTCAAATGAATTTTCCTTGATTTGGACACATGAACAAACCCAGTTTGTGTGCTTGTAGAGGAAACACTGATACAGCTGTTATATCTGAACGCTCATCAGCATCAGAGGAACTGGATCTATATCTCATCATCAGTGAAACTTTCTGCCTCCGTCAAGCTGTCTGCTAGCATGCTGTAATCACGCAACTCAACTTTATTCATAGAGACTTTAAAACACAACACAGTGGAACGTCCTTTACAGTGAAGAGACAACGAAAAGAAAGAACAGAGCAAAGAAAATATGATTAAAACAGATTATCATCTCTTACAGGCAATCAGCATATTTCCTTATTATAGAAAAGCTGTCAGGGACACTTTTCCATCTCCCTCTGACCCCAAAACCCACCAGCAGGTTTGAAAGGCATGTTTTCTTTAAACAATCGCCAAAATTACACCATTTGTCATAGCCAGAAACTTTAAAAATCAAAATTATCGTAGGGTTTTCAAATTTCCGACTCTCCTTGAACTAACCATGTCTGCCTAACACTTCCTTAAGTAAACGTAGCCAAATCTAAGTTTAAAATAGTGATATTTCCTCAAAATCACTTTATTATAAATGTCTCATTTAAAAATTTGCTAAAAATAAACCCTTTGTACAATCCAAATTCTGTAAAAAGCAACAAATTCCGTGTTTTTCGCCACAACTAGCAAACCTGGAGCGCCTCTGCTCTCTTTAACAGTCACGTGACAACAATTCAGCGAGTCATTGGCTGAATGAAGACTGCTGCAGGCACACCAAGCCTATTAGGTTGTAAAAATGTAAATAGTTCAGTATGTTTAGTCCCTTTTGTTATTTTTCCAGTATTGGTAACACTTACAGGCATTTGGAAAAATGTTGTATATATAGATTACATTTGTTTTTCAATTTTTTAAAATAAATTATCAAAGAAATTCAACTTACATTGTTTTAAAATGGTTTATAACAATATAATTGTGTTATACTGCATAAAAGACATTTTTGAGCTCTTCCTACATATAGCCATGATTGTGCTGCTTCCATAGAGATGCAGGACTTGCAGCTACAGTGAAAAATGAGCCACAGTGAGTGTATAGAAATGTGACAAAAATCACAGAGAAATCACATCACATCAGCATCAGGCAGCAGAGACCCAAATTTAATTCACTTTTCAGAAATCACATTTGGAAAACTTTGAAAATACATCAATTTTTTAAAAATATATTTTGTTACAACATGTGGTTTTTATGTTAAATTATCCATTTTAGAAGGAAAACCAACTTTTATTTAAAGTTAATTCAAAGAAAAAAAGTCATAAATAGATGCTTTTTTTTAGCAGCTTTGAGATGAATCAGATACCAAATAAAAACTAAATAAAAAGGTAAAATATTTAAATATATTTAAATCATCAAAGAGAATCTCAGGTGAACGGCAGTGACTTGTTCTGTCTGGTTAAACACTGATTCATCTCCAAATAGAAAATCTATAAACTTTAAATGTTTTAAATCATGTTAAATTTCATAATAAATCATGTTTGTTCACTACAGTCTGATAGTGCATCTGACATGAGAATACGTGTGTGTGTGTATGTGTGTGTGTGTAAGCAGGGCATTCCTGAAAAAGAGCAGTTGATGCTCAGTGAACTAACCCTGAATAAATAAAGGTTAAATAAAATAAAAAAAATAAATGATTGTTGCCAGCATTTGCCTTGATATGTGGCATTTCTATGATATTTCTTTATTTACACTGCAGAAAGACTCTAGAAAGACTTGATTGTTACCATCAGTTTTCCACAGCATTTTCAGAACTGTAACGTTGATGTTGCTATTTCTGAGAAATGTTCTGCATCACAGATGTCTGTTAATTAGCTGCAGCCAAGGCAGGAAGTGGCTTTGCACAGCGACCTATGTAAACCATGATAACTAATTCAATAAATTAAAAATGAAAAGGAAAAATGCTGGGCCTCTATGAGATAAATAGGTTAGGCCTTAATTAAAACACACTGGCATCTGGATGAAACATTCAGTTCTTTTTTCCTGTACATTTCTGGATTTCTGGAGCTAATTAACTTTTAAACTTATAAAAGTTTTAGAAAATGTAAAAAAAAGTTAAATGTGTTCTGAGCTCCATCTGATACTTCCTGTTTGCAAGACTGATGAGCAAAAGGCAGCAGGATGTAAGTGGAGGCGAGCTCAGATCAGCTGGGCGGATGGTAGCGAGTTCAAATCAGCCATGTGGGTGGTGGTAAGGTCAGATCAGCTGTGCAGGTGGAGGTGAGCCGTTCGGGTGGAAAGTCTTACTGATTCTCTCTCCCGTGTTGCCAATTCCCAAACCGGTCACCAACGACAACCCCTTCACTATGGCGTGTGAAGGGAGGAGCACGCTCTGTGTCAAGGTGGAGGGTTCTAATTGAATGTGGGACAAACTCGTAAACAGGAAGTACCATCACCATGGATACAGAGATGCCTCGATCAGCTCAATGTGCTTTTGTCTGCAAATACAAACCTAAAAAAAGAAGATGTTTGTTTGTTTTAGACTTTTTAAATTATGTGTTTTCCCCTCTTTTACACAAATATAGATTCAAGTTCATATTCTGTGATTTTTAATCTGAAAATATAGCAAAAATAAGGTGCCTGAGGAAAATCGCATATGACAAAGTAAGATGTGTTGACATCAGTGCCTCTGATAATAACCAAAGTGCTCGCTGATATCAGTCTGTTATCACCATGGTGACCGAGTACGATGACTGGTCAGTCATATCGGGAGCCGCGGAAGCTGCTTGCTGCAGCTAGCCTCGAGTGCAGCTTCCCGTCTCCGAAAACGTCAAAACAAAGTATTGTTATCAGTATTATTTTAATCAGTCGACCATATATTCAAATTCTGAGCAACGACTTTCTCACATGAAAAAATCTCAAAACTAACAGTTTGTGATTTATTATTAACACTAACTTAACAGTTGAGTTTGTCTGCCTTCGCTGACTACCAGAACAACCAACCATAAGACCATAAGACCACGCCCACTGGTCCTGATTGACAGGCCAAGATCTCATCATGAAATGTATCATTATGATATATAGAAAAATGGTGTGAAATAAAAAAGAGACTTAAAAAACAGGGCATTATGAAATAAAAGGGTTGTTACGAAGTAAGATTTCATGATAATAATGATTTATGGAATTATTTCATAATTTATTTATTTCATAATATCATTTTTATATTTTTAATTTCGGAGCGTTTGGTGTTCCATACTCACCAGCATTGGAAATCAGCTGATGTCATTGATCTTTGTGACCATCTTCTTTTGAGCTGCTTCCATGTATCATTTTATTTAGCAGTTTTTATGTTTAATGCTGAACGAGATGCATATTAACTCAACTGTTTAATGGTTTTAAAGTTATGTAATACCTTATTTAAGTTGTATATTTTATGTCTGTTTGACTTATTTGTTTTCTTATGTATTTATGAGTATTGATGGACTCCAGCAAAAATACAGACTACATTTGTGGAAGCTAATGGGGATCCAATAAACAATAATATGGCCCTTGATGCACATGACATTAATATACACTAGTCCAATTTTTTTGTCTGCACTCAGATTAAGACTTGTAATAATGCAAATAAGACATATAGATGATTATGTAGATTCAATAGGTTTCTCTGTTAGACATATGTTGCATAATCAGAGTAAGAGGAGAGTCTGCAAGCTGAGGAAATGCACGTGGAGGCGTTTACACCCGAATAAATCCAGTTACAATCACATAATCTAGGTCTGTTAACTTTGAGTGATCTTATTCTGATTTATGCTGATTTCAATGTAATCATGGTGCTAACATGACGTTTAAAGAAAGACATTTTAGTGATAGTCCAACTACAATCACAGTTTTTACATGCATGTGAATGTAGAAACAGAAACACAAACCTCTCAAACATCATCATGCTCTGCTGTGCTGACTCAGCAGTTTGGAAATTCCTTCGAGCGCATACTCCTACGGCTAGGAGTATGAGGTTTTAGAGCCATATAAGACAAAAAAAAAAAAAAAAANAAAAAAAAAAAAAAAAAAAATGAGGAGGCATTATTTCTAGTTTTTAAACTCGCAAATTTGCCAGTTTTAAAAATCTGTATGCTTATGATAATTCAATGATTTTGAAGTAAAGCCAAAAGTATTTCTTTATTGCTAAATCCGATGGAAAAGTATAATTTAATAAGATCATATACTCGCAAAAAAACTCGCAAATTTGCGAGTTTAAAAACTCTCAAATCTGTTTTTAAGTTTTTAAACTTGCAAATTTGTGAGTTTAAAAACAAAAAAAAAAAAAAANAAAAAAAAAAAAAAAAGAAAATTATTCTAATGAAGAATAATAATTACAATTAAAAAAATAAGAATTAGTGCAGTGCCTGTGGAAAATGTTTCTGTTTGGACTGGGCCAGATTTTATGGTGTACTCCGCAGCCTGCCATAAGTGCCTGTGGAGTGGAGCATATGCTGCTATGCCCTGAGTGTATCCTTTTTATGGGCACAGCTCAATTCAAGAACTGCTCATCCAAACAACTTCACATGTGGCACTGCACATCTTTGGGTCCTGATCAATAAACCTGCTGAATATCAGCTTCATACAGTGCCCAGTTCTGGAGAGGTTGGTGCCACAGAAGAGATTCCTGCCTTTATAATTAGATAATTAAATTTTTTTTAATAATGAAAAAGGGAAAATAATGAGAACGGGAGTCGAACCGCCTCACATTGTGACTATGCCTGCAGTACATGACCTTATTAAATTATACTTTTCCATCAGATTTAGCAATAAAGAAATACTTGTGCTTTTAGCACAAAATCATTGAATTATCGTAAGCATACAGACTTTTAAAACTGGCAAATCTGCGAGTTNCCCCCCCCCCCCCCCCCCTCGTTTTTTATTTTTTCTCCAATTTATATGGCCCTAGTATGCCGCATATATTCCCTCTTTTCTCTGGAACTGAAATTAAACTTTTTTTTAGAAAAATCCATTCTCTTAAACAGCTTCGGTCATTTTTTGTTTGTATTAATTTAAAAATGAATCCTAAATTGTTCCAATCTATCTTATTCCTCTTCTCTCCGGCTGCCCGGCTCAGAAATTTCTTGCAGCCTGCAGATTACTGTCTGCAACCTTTGTACCCTCTTAATCAAAACTACTTGAGGCCATTCGCTATTCATGAGCCGAATGATGGAAATGCTCTTTCAGCCGCTTACGCATCTCTGCCGCGGAGATGGTGAGCGGCAAAGACGGATTGAGATGATGGAAGGAGGGAGCAACATGCCTTTTCCCCAGAGAGAGAGAGAGAGCAAGAGAGAGAGAGAGACAAGAAGATGGTGTAAAAACATGCAATGCCTTAGCTGTTTTTCTTTTTTTTTCTTCCTGCTGCCTTTTCAGCGAGCTCATTACCCTTCCAAATGTGGCTGCTGCTTCTGTCTCCCCCCTCAGGCTCCTTGGCTGACAGTCCATCTTGTTGTTTGGCTGACTCTGAATCGTGACCTCTGACCTTGTGTTGTGCAAACAGCAGAAAGCCTCAGCGGACCGTCGCCAGCTCTAGAGGGATGCTGAGACTTTTTCAACAAGAGGGAAGGGATCGAGGAAAAACTGCCCAGTGGGGCCACTGTTGTGTTGGGGGGGGGGNGGGGGAATCAATGATTCAGCAGCTCAAAGCTGGATGGGGGCCGTGGATGGAACATGCTGGAGATTACTGATGTTTCCTGTGTAATTCCTCCTCCTGCTGGGTTGAAAATCTCTCTACGATGTTCATGTTGTAATGGAGGGTTATTTAAAGGACCATATCATCCATTTTGCTTGTTTGAGGCTAATATATTCAATTTTCATACATGTTACATTACTGACAATCATTTCCCAAAGGATAAAACCGTATTTCAGCTTTCCTGATATTTTGCAAAATCTCTTAATCTTTCAAAATCAAATATTCAAGTGATACACCCACCTTAAAAATCCATGTTTCTCCTGCTAATAGTTACACAGCCTTATGAAGTCACGGTTGTTTAAATTTTTCGATACAGGTCTTCTTTTGGGACTATATCTATCTATCTATCTATCTATCTATCTATCTATCTATCTATCTATCTATCTATACACATATATANCTATCTATCTATCTATCTATCTATCTATCTATCTATCTATCTATCTATCTATACACATATATATTGAGACATACATTCACTCTGCGCTTTTCATTGCACTTAAATGCTAAAATTACAACTCTGAAAACTCTGAAAAAACCTGAATATACATTTTGTTCATGATGATGGATTACCTATCCCAAGAATGTTTCAAGTATCAACAANAACCTGAATATACATTTTGTTCATGATGATGGATTACCTATCCCAAGAATGTTTCAAGTATCAACAAATTGTTTTTACCAGGATGAACTGAAACCAATGGCAGTCAGGGAAGGTAGGAAATACATTTTTAATTCACCGTTCCAGTAGTATGCTTTGGGAAATGATTGTCAGTAAGGTTACATGTATGAAAATTGAATATATTAGACTTAAACATGGAAAATGGTGATATGGTCCTTTAATAAACTACATATAAACTGAGATATAAACTGTATGGTAAGAGAGAGCCACTGCAGCTTAGGTCTGTTATCTCAAGATCAAACCGTAAAGGACCATATCAGTGAATTTGCATGTTTAAGCCAAAAAAAAAAAAAAAAAAAATGCTGCCCACATACACATTACTGACAGCTAATTTCTAAAACATAAAACCATATAATAGATTTCCCGTTATTATGCCAAATCCCCAAATCTTTCAAAATCAAATGTTCAGGTGATACCCCCACCTTAAAATTCAACATTTTGCCTGCTAACACATATGATCAAATGTAGAAGGGATGGTCATTTTTATTTCTTGATAAAAGCCATCTTCTCCTGGGACTATATTCACTGGTAGAGACATACATTGACATACATCATCTTCTGTGCAGCTCTGTGTTTGACTAAAGTAACTTCAACAAAAGAACTTAATTGATGTCGTGTTCGCTGTGATTGATTACTTATGTCAAGCATGTTTCAAGTCTCTACAAGTTGATTTTTGTAGCGTACTGAACCAATGGCAGTCTGGAAGGTAGGAAAAATAAATTAAAGATTTACTGCTAACATAGCATATTATGGGAAATGGTTGTCGGTAACGTAACGTGTATGTGGGTTGTATATATTGCACTCAAACATGCAATATCACTGCTATGGTCCTTTAAAGGTCCTTTAAATCTGAATATATTATCCACATTTCCATGTTCTTATTTTCATTTAGGGGTCTATTTTGAAACTTGTGCAATGCTTTAATGTGTAAAAAAAAAATAGATCCATTTTAATCTCTCTTGCTGTAGTACCACTGTGCACACTGAGTGAAAACTGACAACACTGAGTGAAAACATTTTTAGGTACTGTCTCTTTAAGCGCTCACCTGAAAAGCCTGCTCTTTTCTGATTGGCCAACTGTGTCAGGCCTGATCTACGACTGTGACACACATTGATGCTCGGTGTGTGTGTGTATGTCTAACCAGGTGTGTAGGCCGGTAAATTCAAACATGTTACATGATGATGTCAACATGTTACAGAAGTAACATGTTGATATCATCAATCAAAAACTAAGCTTTTGAATGCATTTCTAGAGAGCAACCTGTTGTTTTCCACTAACCTTCACTGCATTTTGGATCCAAAGACAGAGTTACACATGGGGGAGGAGCAACATGTGGAACACCACCCATGACCACCTTCATTGACTGTTACATCTAAATTAAAATGAGGTATGGTTGAGGTAGAACAGTGGTTCTCAATCCTGATCCTCAAGCATCATATTTTCCATACCTGATTGGCTAACTCAGGTGTTTCGTTTGGTGCCTTCCATATCATACCTGGCAAGACACACCTGATTTAGCAAACCAGGTGTGTGTAGAGCAGGAGGACATGGAAAATATGTAGCGGTGAGATACTTGAAGACCAGGATTGAGAACCACTGAAGTAGAATAGCATGTGCTACTCTGCCCCCATGTGTAACCCCGCCCCAAAACGCAGGGAAGACCCTCTCCAGCTTTTGCAAATTTGATATATTGCATATTGCATGATATAGTATACTTTTATATTACATGATATACTATACTCCTATATTACATGATATACTATACTCCTATATTGCATGATATACTATACTCCTATATTGCATGATATACTATGCTCCTATATTGCATTGATATACTATACTCCTATATTACATGATATACTATGCTCCTATATTACAGGATATACTATACTCCTATATTGCATGATATAATATACTCCTATATTACATGATATACTATACTCCTATATCAGATGATACACTATACTCCTACCTTACATGATATACTATACTCCTATATTACATGATATTCTATACTCCTATACTACACGATATACTATACTCTTATATTACACGATATACTATACTCCTATATTACACGATATACTATACTTCTATATTGCATGATATACTATACTCCTATATTACATGATATAGTATACTCCTATATTACATGAATATACTATACTCCTATATTACATGATATAGTATACTCCTATATTTCATGATATACTATACTCCTATATTACATGAATATACTATACTCCTATATTACATGATATAGTATACTCCTATATTCGCATAATATACTATACTCATATATTACACAATATAATATACTCCTATATTACACGATATAGTATACTCCTATATTACACGATATAGTATACTCCTATATTACATAATATAGTATACTCTTATATTATATGATATAGTATACTCCTATATTACATGATATTCTATAGTCCTATATTACACAATATACTATACTCCTATATTACACGATGTACTCCCTTCAATATTAAACAGGATTGTAATAGTGAACGGTTTTCATAGGAAAATTATTAATGTCCACAGAGATTTCTCAGACCACTACTGCATTATAATTCATAATTCTCCACTTATATCAGTTTTTTTTTTTTTTTTTTTTCCAAAATATGAAAATACACTGTTTCTATATTGCACTTCCTCAAACTCCAGAAACTTTCTGCTATGAAAGGTGGTCCATGATTTTGGCTACAGTAGCACTTTAAGTATATCATCTCAAGATAATGACCACTTTTCTTGGAATCACAACTTAATTATCTCATTATTTCCAGATAACAAACGTTGGCCGTAATGGTGACATAATGCGTGGGTTTAACGTTCTGTTCTCTTAATGAATGACTCTGTTCAGGCTGAGAGAATGACAAAACAATGAAACCAACTTTTATCTCCACTAATGATCACAGGGAAAAGGAGCAGCAGAAACGTATAAAGTCCACTCATAAAAGAAACAAAGAGACAGTTTGGCTGAATCAGAATGTTTGGACTTTCCAACACTTTGCAGTATGCACGCTTAAAGGACCATACCACCCATTTTGCATGTTTGAGCCTAATATATTCAATTTTCATACATGTTACGTTACTGACAATCATTTCCCATAGGATAAAACCGTATTTCAGCTTTCCTGATATTTTGCAAAATCTCTTAATCTTTCAAAATTAAATATTCAAGCTTAAAAATCCATGTTTCTCCTCCCTTATGAAATCACGGTCTTTTAAATTTTTCCATACACTTTTGGGACTATATTCCCTGGTGGAGACACATTCACTCCACGCTTTCTATTGCGCTTAATCGCTAAAATTACGTAACTTCTAAAAAAAAAAAAACCTGACTACACCTCTTGTTCCCAAGAATGTTTCAAGTATCAACAAGTTGATTTTAATAGCGTACCAGAATGAACTGAAACCAATGGTGGTCTGGAAGGTAGGAAAAACATTTTTAATTCTCTGTTCCAGTAGTATGCTTTGAGAAATGATCGTCAGTAATGTTACATGTATGAAAATTGAATATATTAAGCTCAAACATGCAAAATAGGTGGTATGGTCCTTTAACAGAGATGTATTGGTATTCTCCTGAAGTCTGAAGGATGTCAGAGGTTTGTAGTATGCTTCCTCTGACACGCCTGTAGGAGAATTGGAAGGTGCAGTCCAATAAAATTTGTAAATTTCCACCTCTCAGTGCGCTTGCAGCGTTTGGCCAGGTATGGTGAGGTGTGAAAGAGTGGAGGTTTTTAATTTCTCTCTCTCTCTCTAGCACATTTTTTCCTGGAGAATTGAAAGTGAATTGTGTCCCATTACCCTGTTTATAATCACAAAACTACACAGAAGACACAGAATTCCTGTTAATAACACCTCTCCCATAATAAACCTGTGTTTTCCCCGTTTATATGATTATTCGCATTATAATTACAAAACACACAAACACACACACGCACGCACACACACACATACACACAACCAAAGAAGATGTTTTTACTGAGTCATAACTTCATAAACTCTGCTTCTTGGTGATCATGTGACATGCTCAGTTGTAATAATCTCCAAAGTGATCATTGGTAATTCCTCTTTCATTTTTCATATTTGCATTAATTCATACTTTGAACATGCCTGCTGCTGCTCCTGCTCTGAACTCCTTCCTGACGTTTGGTGAGCTGTTGCCTCTCAGGCTCGGCTGTCTGTGGTACAGAGGTCAGAGGTCAGCTGGCACTCGGTGATGCCAGCGTACAAGCGAAGCCCTGCGGTGTGCGACGTGGTGAGGAGGACAGGTAAAGTGGAGAGCTGTGGGTGCTGACCTCATGAGGGTGTGTGGGAGTGGAAAAGCCCAGAAGCTGCAGCTCTGACCTGATGAGGTCAAAGAGCAGATCTATGCGTCGGATTGTAAAGTTATTCACACGTCTCAGTACTACGTATACATTTAAATGCTGCCTTATAAAGTACATCCAATGCTGAGTACAGCGCTAATGCTAAAATCTACTGCTGTGGTACGAGGACCATCGCTGGTACTTGAAGCGCCCCCCGGTGGCACACCAGAGGACTGTATATTTCTGTCGTGAAACTTAAAGGACCGTACTGGCGATCGTGCATGTTTGAGCTGAATATATTCAATTTTCATACACGTAATGCTACTGACAATCATTTCATAAAAGATGAAACTGGAACGGTGAATTAAAAATGTTTTTCCTACCTTCCAGACCTCCATTAGTTTCAGTTCATTCTGGTACGCTATTAAAATCAACTTGTTGATAGTTGAAATGTTCTTGAGATAGGTAATCCATCATCACCAACAATTCAGGTTTTTTTTTTTTAGGAGTTTCGGAATTTTAGCATTTAAGCACAATAAAAAGCATGGAGTGAATGTATGCCTCCACCATGGAATATAGTCCTACTATAGTGCGTTTATGGAAAATTTTAAACGACCGTGACTTCATAAGGTTGCGTAACTATTAACATGGATTTTTAAGGTGGGTGTATCGTTTGAATATTTGATTTTAAAAGATTAAGAGGTTTTGCAAAATATCAGAAAAGCTGAAATATGGTTTTATCCTTTGGGAAATGATTGTCAGTAACGTAACATGGATGAAAATTGAATATATTAGCCTCAAACATTCAAACTTGCTGGTATGGTCCTTTAATGCTGGATTCACATGTTTGACAGTAGAAAAACAGCCCTACTGGTCGTTATAGCGTAACTGCTGTCAACCGCAAAGGCAGACAACAGAACCGTTACCATATTGTAGAATATAATGGCATTAGCATTTTGCACAATGTTATATAAAAACAGAAAAGCTCTGGCTATTTTCTCTGCTCGTTTAAAGAGCCGACAGAAAAGGCAGAGGGTGCAGACTTACGTATGTGGCTTCATCCTGTTTTGCAGAAGTGCAAGCTGCTGGTAGAATTTCATCAGCTAATTCATGAACTGAGGATGGATGAAGAGATTCAGGGCAGATTTCAGACTGACAACTCAGTCTGATCACCTGCTTGATTTAATTCAGCATAGTTCATAATTATCATAATTCATCATCCAAAACTGGGTTAATCTGCACGAGTCTCTCGCTCTCCATCTTTGGCCCAATAATAAATCAACATCTGGTTTGTCATTGCAGCTACAGCAAGCAGAAAAAGTTGCAAAATTTTAGCTTTTGACGACACGTTTTGTCTGTCCTGTGTGCCACTGTCACTGCCAGCGGTGGCAGAGTTTTCCATGTCCTCTCATTGAAAAGAACGGAACATCCGGTTTTTGTCTAAAATAAAATGGGTTTCATTAGGATTATAGTTTTTTTTTAAATAGCCTAACTCACACAATGGGTATTAGACTGGTGTGACAGGCCTAACAGTGAGCCCGACCTCTCTCTCTCTCTCTCTCTCTCTCTCTCTCTCTCAGCCTGATAGCAGAGTACTCATGCTGCGTTTGCAGACCTCAGAAGTCGAATTTTTCCAAGATGGAATTTCTAACTTCCAACCTCAAATCGTTCCAGCCAAACATAATCAAAAAAGCATGGCTGAACACCAATAAATATCGTAAAATTAATTAAACATCGTAATAAATACTAACTAAAGTAAAGTTAGACTACAGGACTGTTTGGTTGTGTTGTTTTACAATGATATTAATCATAGTGGGTATTAAATATTTATGCAGATAAGTAAATGTTCTGAAGTTATTTACACTTACGTATCAATGGCAAACAGTTATCATAGACTGTAGATAGTTAACTTGGTCATATATTCTGACGTTTTTCTTTCAATTTCATGCAAGAAAAAATACTTTATTTGCCTTTTAGCCGAACATTTCCATTCACAAAGCTCGCTTCCACGGCACTGCCATGTTGAGTGACATCATACTCGGTAAGTCAGAGTAGATAATTTTGTCCGAGTTTCCCAGTCGGAGCTCCAACTTCAAGTGCCGTTCCAACATATTTTTCCAAGTAAGAAGTCGGAAAAAGCTGAGTTCTGAGGTCTGTCGAAAGCAACGTCACCCTCCCTCTTCTCTCTCTCTGCGGCCCACCTGAAACCACTCTGCTCATTAGCAGAGATGGGGAAGTATAAAGGGGAGCATATCCATGTTCCAGGGTCTATAGAGCTGAGAACATAGGAACATGAAGCAGTCAGATCATTGTTGGGGTTTTAACACAGCGGCCACAGAGGCAGTAGGTACAATCAGGTTCAAGAAATGACTTATATGAAAGAGGGCTGGGAGCTGTAGAGTCAGTTTCATCAGTCATTTTTCACGCTCATACTACACACTAAATAGATTTGGTTTTAACATTGGTAGGGACATTTTCTTTTCCTCCACCCTGCTCTCCTAACTGACTTGATCGTGTAGCTGCAGGTAAAATAATAAATTGGTGTGTTGATGGAGGCAAAGTAAAGCCTCCATGATGACTTCCACCATCAAGGCTTTTTAACAATAGCTTGAACCTCCAGTTACAAACAGCTAAACAGGATGTGAAGTATGCACATGTAGGACGTAATGGTTTGCAGATAGATTTGTGTTTGAGCATTGTGTGGCTCTGTGATGAGTGAATCATTTTATTACTCAGGAAACTCCTGAGTCCTGAAGCCCAAATCAGGCTGAAAGAGGACATTTGAGCTTTTCAAGTGGCTCACAGCAGATATTACTAATATGTCACGGCCAAACCACCATATAAGCTCCAGTTTCCATTCATCCACTCCAACATAAGATGTGATGAAGCATAAATGGCTCAGAAGTTACTGTATATAGATTTATAAGCAAAAAGTCATATTAATACAGTGACTGAGAAGTGCAAAACACATTTACAAATTAACTCATTACAAAACACTTTAAAAAAAAATCATGAAACACTTTAACAAATTTGAAAACAATTTTACAATTTAGAAAACACTTTAAAAAATCACAAAACACTTTAATAAATCATGAAACATATTTGACAAAACCAAACAGTACGGACAAAGATTCTTATTTGTGATTGGACAGCACTCACCACTTTTTTTTTTTCAAAGGAACTATGCGGAAGTAAAACATTATAACTCCTCTGAAATGTTGTGCGTAACTTTTAAGCAAAGTTTTAA
Source organism: Lucifuga dentata (assembly GCA_014773175.1). Lineage (NCBI taxonomy): Eukaryota > Metazoa > Chordata > Actinopteri > Ophidiiformes > Bythitidae > Lucifuga > Lucifuga dentata. The sequence goes on along the minus strand of VXCM01004534.1, from coordinate 19,466 downwards.
AACATGGAAGAAGACTGAAATAATTTGAGGATATTTCAGCGAAGGATGCACTGATGATGCTGTCAACATATCACAATATTAAAATATCACTTTGAAACCTGGCTGACATGGAGCATGGAGCTGTCCAATCACAAACAAGAATCTTTGTCCCTACCTTTTCCATTTTGTCAAACGTTAAAGTGTTTCTGAAATTGTTAAAGTATTTCGTGATTTTTTTAAAAAGTGTTTCGTAATTTGTGGATGTGTTTTGCACTTCTTGGCCACTGTATATTAATCTGTAAGCAAAAATGTATACTACCTAATTTATATAAATAGGATTATACAAATAGTAAAATGACGATCTGCTGTGGCGACCCCTAATGGGAGCAGCCGAAAGGAGAAGAAGAAGAAGATACAAATAGTAAAATGATTCTTGCAGTATATAGTGGGAAGGTCTTTGTTAAATGTAGCATCATTGGAACAACTGCAGTTTGATAAATATATGATTATGAAATAATCAGTTTTCAGACTGCATCTGCGTGGAGGCCTGCTGAAACCACGCATACATCACCTTCCCCCTCCACAGACACCTAACTGCTCTTCTCAAACAGACACAATACACACAACACACACCCAAGACCGCCTCAAGATCCCCTGCTGTTCTCTTCCCCTTGTTTAGTTGTAAAACTTGCAGAACAGATACTGTAAAGACAACAAAACAACTTCTAAATTTCTCTGACCTCCCAAACACCATGGTAACCAGAGGTTATCACCTTAGAGAGACTTGGTAACACTTTGATCTTTAAAGCTCCTCTGCAATAAAAGGAAAGAACATACAGTCACTCTTATCTGCATTTGAGTGTCTCACAAGCTCCCTCCCCCAAATGGTCACCTCAATGGCTCCAGATTGTCTACAAGCCAAGGACTTCACAGAGTTAAAGAACTGATCTCACTACACCAAATAAGACT
>VXCM01004534.1:0-11467 GCA_014773175.1 Lucifuga dentata | reverse complement strand
CAGGTCTTCTTTTGGGACTATATTCCCTGGTGGAGACATACATTCACTCCATGCTTTTTATTGCGCTTAAACACTAAAATTACGTAATTTCTAAATAAAAAACCTGAACACATGTCTTGTTGGTGATGATAGATTACCTATCCCAAGAACGTTTCAAGTATCAACAAGTTGATTTTAATAGCGTACCAGAATGAACTGAAACCAGTGGCGGTCTGGAAGGTAGGAAAAACATTTTTAATTCAGTGTTCCAGTAGTATGCTTTGGGAAATGATTGTCAGTAATGTTACATGTATGAAAATTGAATATATTTGGCTCAAACATACAAAATGGGTGGTATGGTCCTTTAATCCTGGTTTGAGGGTCATTCATGAACTGCAGCGACAGATTTAACATGTTTTTGTTTTTTTTTTAATATTAAATTTAAGATGGGCAGGCAGCATCATTTAACTACTTTCCCTTATTCATAAATGCATAAACACTTCTTTTATCGTTGGAGTTCAAACAGGCATAACTATGGTTATACTTCAATAAGGTAATATATTATTACATGTGTGAAAATTGAATACCATAAATTCTCTAATAAACGCTGGTATTCAAATAGTGGCCGGTCCCTAATAAAGGCCGGGTTGGTTTATGTCTGGTCCAGACAAATAATATTAGTGTATTCTGCTGCTGCTAACGCTAACTACGGAGGCTGGGAGGCTCACAGAGGAGAGGAAAAATGACTTACTAAATCGTTTGAATGACTTCTCTCTCTCTCTCTCTCTCTCGCTCTCTCTCTCTCTCTCTCAAGTGATGCTCCGCTGTAACACACCAACCCGGAAATGTGGATAAAATGGATGAAAGTGAGCCTTTATAAAAGCTGATAGAGGAATGATCACACTGTGAAATGTTTCTCCATAACGGCGGTGTTTTTTTTTTATTTTACTTTCTTAAACGTACTTATGGTGTGTCTATCAGCGGTGGGACACATACCTGCAATCCAGCTACGAGGCTCTCATTTCAGTTTGAATCTCACCACGCCTACCATAATAACTGTTGCAGGGAGCGCTTACTTAACGGATTTTACCGTGGTCATTATTTTCAGGGGTTTTAATGGAAAACTGAAGAACACCAATAAATTATGACACAGCAAAGGGAAAGTTTGGCGAGAAGCACATAGTTATACATCCTTAATTAGAAATAAAGGCCCGTCTCCAATAAAAGCCCGTATCTTATAAAGGCCGGGTTCTGTCCGCAGTTGAGGTAAATAAAGGCCTTGGCCACTATTAAAGCATTTATGGTATATTAGGATCAAACATGCAAAATGGATGGTATGGTCCTTTAAACAAAAATAAAAAAGAAAACACAAATTACAAATCTTTACCTGAGCATTGTTATATTGATGCCGTGGAAAACCTGCAGGAATTAGAATTGCAATCTCTGATTGAATGTACGTTTAATATTATGATTGCACAACTGCAAATTCCTGGGGAATCATTTTGGATGACAGTTTTATTTTTGACACATTCAGGTCAAATGTTACATTTCTAACCTCCCAAACTGATGCGGCTGCAGGACAAAACAAGCATCGTATCACCCAACATTTTGCATTATGAGGTGTAATGATGCTTGCAGCCTCTAGGTGCCGCTAAGCACAGCTTTAACTTTCAGTCTGGCAGGCAGACTCATGAAATATCCGGTTATCTCAGCAGTGGCCTGCTTCTCTCACCACAGAGAATTATGAGCAGGATATTAATTACAGATATAATTAGGTGAAGGACATGGCTGCAGAGATGGAAAAGTGCCAGGAGACTGAAGGTAACAGGGGGAGGGGAGGGACTGGGGGGGGGAAGGAGATTATAATGAGCAAATAACAAGAGCATAGACCATAAGCAAAGGCCTTTCCTGACAACAACATTTAATTAAAAGTGCGTCTAGAATGGGTTTGAGATTTAGTATGTTCAGCGTTTAAGGATTATTCGTCCATAATTTTCAATTCCTGACAACTTTAAAAAAAAATAAAAAGTCCTGCTTACTTAATCCTGGTCTCAGGGTCATTCATGAAATGCAGTGACAGATTTAATGTGTTTTTTTTTTTTTAATGTAAAATTTAACATGGGCAGGCAGCGTCATTTAACTACGTTCCCTTATTCATAAACGCTTCTTTTATCGTTTGAATTCAAACAGGCGTAACTGTGGTTTTACCTCAGTAAGACAATATACAACACAACACCCCAGCATGCAAAAATTAAAGGACCACACCGGTGGTTTTGCATGTTTGAACCCAACATATACAACCCGTGTAAACGTTAGGTTACTGACAACCATTTCCCATAACATTCTACTGCAGCGGTAAATATTAGAGTTGTTGTTCCTACCTTCCAGACTGCTACTGGTTTCAGTTCACTCCAGTATGCTGTTAAAATCAACATTTTAGAGACTTGAAACATGTGTGACATCCATAATCCATCGCAGTGAACATGACATCTATTAAATATGTTATTGACGTAACTTTATTTAACTGCTAAAACACGGAGCTGCACGGAAGACAATGTATGTCTCCGCCAGGAAATATAGTCCCAGGAGAAGACGACTTTTACTGAGAAATTTATAATGACCGTGCCGTCTACATTCTGACATAAGTGTTAGCTTGAACCTTGAATTTTAAGGTGGATGTAAAACCTGAACATTTGATTTTGAAAGATTTATATTTTCTAAAACATAAAAATATGATTTTATGTTTTGGAAAATTGTTGTCAGTAATGTAACATTACTTTGTGTTTAGGTTGTATTTATTAAGTTTTAAACATGCAGAATCACCAGTATTGCTCTTTTGTTTGTTTGGTGGTAAATTTCACCTGTATTTGCCTCACATTGTTAATGATCAATAACTTTGATATATAATCTCACCCAGTTGATCAATCAATTTTTTAACAGCAAGTTTTAATATTGATATTGCATAAATTCTAATGGCACTTTGCTTCTTCCTCAAACGTCGACTTTAAATATGAAGCTGCTTATTAACATGCTGATTTGCACTGGCCTTCAACTGAGAGACAACCCTTACAACAATGTGACTGACACACACACACACACACACACACACACACACACACACACACACACACACACTGTCCTCTTTCTTGTTCATTGAGCACTTGGCTGCTTGGTCCTCTTTCTCTGTGTGTGTGTGTGTGTGTGTGTGTGTATGTGTGTGTGTGTGTGCGCACGCGTGTGTGTGCCTGTTGATGCATTTGGCTTCCGCCACTGTTTTTCGTTTTGGAGCTCATCAGCAAACATCTGGCGTAAAGGGAGTCAGATTCAGCACCTTCTACTCTTTGTCTTGTCGAGTCGCTGACATTTTCATTTTGCCGCCGACATTTTCTCGTCTGCTCTGTCGACTTTAAAAAACAGAGACATTTATATGTGTTGTTATTTAGGGGTTTTTTTTTAGACATTATGTTCATGGCATTTTGCTTTTATCAGATAACTGGATAGTGAAGAGGGTGACAAACTGGATTCGCGTCCAACAAGGCAGCAGCACCTGCTTGCGTGGGTTTTATTTCAAATATATATATAGTATTATGAAATGATGCTTCGTTTCTAAATACTCATTTCTACTACACAAAAGGTGTGACTGCATTATTTGCAGGTTGTGTCTCATTCAGGCTCCACAACGCGTGCTGCTGATTCTGGGTTTTGCTTTGCAAAGTTACCAGATAATTCAGTAACCTGCGTCTTGGAACAGACCAGAGCTGGATATCGATTCTGACCTCCTGATGCGGTGTATATTTTGGTCATTCTATTTTTGTTTTGGAAACAAAAATGAAAAAACAAAAACCGAGTGGTGATTTGATTATTTAATACAAAACCCAAAAATGACAGATGAAAAACGAACCATTTTTCATTTTCCTTTGAAACTGTGGAAAAGTTAAAAATTCTGCGATTTTTGTTTTTCTCTTTAAAATGTATAAAATAAAAATTGAAGAAAACCTAAACAAACAAACAAAAAAAAAAAAAAAAACGGTCGTTTTTTTTCATCCTCTGACACCAGAATTATGTACGGACAATGCGCACACGTGAGCACAAGCGCTACTTCACAACAGGCGGCGCAGCAGATGACATGTTGGCCCCCCACCTAACGCAAAACTCAGAGAAAATAGCTCAGTCATTTGTGCTGTTAAAAATTTCATTTGTGCTGCTATAATTTTTTAGATATTAAAGAATATTTTGCTGGTCATTCTGAGGTCACAGCCCCCCAGCCTGCTCCAAATTGACCCAAACTGGTCTCATTTGCTTGTGCTTCATTTGTGCTGGTTTGTGCCATTAAAAGCTTCGTTTGTGCTGCAACGGTTTTTTAGGTTTTAAAAGTTTTATTTTAGGCAATGACATCACCAGCTACCCAGCTATGGCCAAATTGACCCAATATTATCTAATTTGTTTGTGCTTTGACCTGACCTTTCGATTCGATTTTGATTTTCAAAGCCCTCATTCAATTTGATTTGATTCAATTCAGTTAAATTCTGGGAAGCTGTGTTAGGGTTATGCCTTCTAAATTACATTATTGTATAAAAAACAAGTGAAGATATTCTTTCAAAATGTATGTAGAAAACTTAATGAGTGTATTAAAGGAAACGGGTTCAGGCTGACCTTTGACCTTTTGGCTCTGATGTTCTTTGACCTCCACATGAAGCTTTGTGTAGCGGCCTCACTAACGTGTTATCGTATGGCTCAGCGTTCCGTGATTCCAGAATTTGAAGTGTGTTTCTGAATCCCTCGTTGTCATGGCGATGCTATAAGGATGCATATCCACCATATAAAAATAGTAACCTCGCTTATTTGTTTTGGCTGATGAAGGCATTGAAGCTTGCTGGTCGATGCATTTTCTGCATCATCTGACTTCATTCAGGTGTCGTGCTGCAGACTTCACGGTGGCGGCGTGACGCCTCGTCAAGCAGTTCACAAGTTCATCGTGTTGCTACAAAATTTTACTTCTGAGTTACATATTGTTACATATTTTGCAAATCGTCTTACTTTTGTCGGGCTCGTTTGTGCAGCTTTTGCTTTTGAAAGCCAAAATGAGTCCAAACATCTGCTCTAAACCTCGGAGTCACAAACACCATGTTGATAAAACTTGGTCTTCTATGCTTTCCGTAGCAGAGTAGTCATGCTATGTCACACGGAATTTACAGTACTAGAGTTCAATTAAAAATTTTACTATTTAAAAGATCGATTTTTCATTTAATGAATTGATATCAGAATATTTAAATTTGAATCGCAATTAATAGAAAAACTTATTCCCCCACCCTTAGAACAGACCCCATATTACTGATTTCAGGCATAAAGTATGGAGATTAATTTTACATACTTGGATACAGTATTTGAATTACATTTGTTTATATTTTAAGATTTTTTTATTTCTATTTCTGAAGTTGTCAAATCCAAATAATTAATTTGTATTCAGTTCCATCTGTAATGTAAAAACAGTAAGTGTCCAATAATCAAGATAATCCACTGTGGCTCCTGCAGGTATGAAAAATGCAAAGAAGTGGATTATAATCTGATAACTGCGTGGTTATGGATTACACCGTCCATAGATTTTCTTTCATTAAAGTTGTTTTATATTGTATTTTACCTGAGAATCCTGCTCCAATCACAATGTTGCTGTGGGCGGGATGGCAGTCCAGCACAAAATGATGGTCAGGCGTTACCTGCAAAAAAGAATCCTACAGTAAAACACGAGGCGGTCTAAAAGTTTAAATTAATTTTTTTTTTAATTTAAAAAAAAAATTAATGCAGAAACTAAACCCTTTTAACAAAACCTGTCAGCATTTGGAATTAATTACAATCCTGTTGGTCTGACTTCATTTCAAGTTTTGAGGTTTTCTTAAAATTTCACAGTTTCCATCATGGAATTTGTTAAATTGCAGGGGTCTTAGGAATTTTTTGAGGGTTTTTAAAAATTATTCATGTTTTTTTTAATACAAGTTTGGTCTTCTACGCTTTCCGTAGCAAAGTAGTCAAGCTACGTCACAAGGAACTTACACTGCTAGTGTTACTTATGCTACTAGCATTACTTATGCCACTAGTGTTACTTACACTATTAGTGTTATTTATGCTACTAGCATTACTTATGCTACTAATGTAGCTTATGCTACTAGCCTTACTTATGCTACTAATGTAGCTTATGCTACTAGCCTTACTTATGCTACTAGTATTACTTATGCTTATGCTACTAGCGTTACTTATGCTACTAATGTAGCTTATGCTACTAGCCTTACTTATGCTACTAGTATTACTTATGCTTATGCTACTAGCGTTACTTATGCTACTAGCGTTACTTACGTTACTAGCTTTACTTACACTACTAGCGTTACTTATGTTACTAGCATTACTTATGCTACTAGTGCTACTTACGCTATTTGCATTACTTATGCTACTAGTGTTATTTACACTACTAGCATTTGCTACTAGCCTTACTTATGCTATTAGTGTTACTTATGCTAATTAAAAATTAGACCACTTATTTTTTATTCTATTAATCAATATCAGAATCGTATCTAATCATAATCACATTTAATTGATAATCTATTTTTTTCCTCCACCCCTAAATCTGAAGGATGTGAAGCAGTTCCAAGGATTATTTAGTTGTTGCATAATTTATCAATACTACGCTGACTATGTACAGAAAGACCAAAACCTAAAATGGTTCTAATGAGAATGAATTGATCAGATCCCTCTAAGGTCTGCAGGAACAACGTGTGTATGAAATCCTAGAAAAGAAAACAGGACTGACCGTGTACATGCAGCTCTCCATCACAGCGGGATCGGGTACCAGGCCAGGAAAACAGCGGCGGATGTAGCGCTGGAGGAGCTCAACATCAGACCTGTCTGTCTGCATGTCTCTCTTGTCTGGATCCGTCTCACTGCCCGTATGTAGCAAATCTGGTTCACAGATTCACACAGAATCACGCTGTTAAGTAATTTTTCCATATGAAACACTTGTTTTCATCCTGATATGCATTCAGTGCATAACAACATGCAATTAGCCAATTAAAACTCTTAAAATTCAACGATCACTCCAGTTTTTCATCGCTGCACCGACATACTTCTGAATTTTGGACAGATATTTCATTAAATATTGGTGCTCAGATCATCATACTAGGTAAAATACAAAAGAAAATGTGACTCAATCTCAACTTCTCTAAATAAATTTTTTTCCTGGACATTTTTAAATCTGCCAACTTCAGAAGGAAACCTGTTTGCCTTTGGGCAACTAAAGATCTCTGGCTTAAATGCTATATTTTTGCTTAATTTGGATATAAGGGCATAATTCTGGTTTTAACAGAACATCTCCAGCCCATTTTTCTTCAACCATAAAACAATGTCCTGCTTCCAACTGGAAAACTTCCTGGAGAAATCAAACCCTGGACAAACCCTTCATTTTTAATTCCAGTGATCCTCTCTGCTTCATCTTTCTATTTCAAATACAGTAATTATGATTCTTCTGAAAGTCTGTCAGAAAGTTGAAACATTCCACATTGACGCAGGACGTAAAGTCGCAGTGGTGGCCATGTCTCAGAGTGAATAATGTGATGTGGCATCACCATCTGTCTGTCTATGCGTGTGGTCTCTGATTAGCCTCAGAGCTCCTGCTGGCTACCAGAACGCCACGACGCCTGAAACAACACCACAAACCCACAGCAGAAATCCTACAAATGATCTGACGTTGTGAAGCTATTTTTGTTTTTCAAAGAAGCAGTTACTTGATCCACCTGTGCAATCTAAAGCCAGTCCAGCAGCCTTGTAGTTAATCATGGTTTTGTTTTTTTGTGAGTCAGAGAGGTGTTGATTTAACTTTATGGTCATTTTGGAGGCTGTATTGGATTTTCTGACAAGGATGTTAAATTTTTTGTTCCTTTTTGTCTGATGAGATTTGGTGGAGGCTTACAACATATGATGATAAAAAAAAACAACAACTTGAGCTTTTGATGCATCTCCAGATCAACTATGCGATCATATTGATAAATGAGTGATAACAATAGCCTATTCTCTATTTCTTCCTACAATCTTTGCTTCAATAAACACCTATATCCATCAAACCAAATTCTCTGCAAAAGAAAAGGAATTCATTTGTTTGTTTTTTCATTTTGCAGTTCCTATAATTGGTGAGTAAATTCTTGTGTGGAGTTGATCTGTTATAAATTTTGATGTATGCAATTACAGCCACCTGTAGATGATGTGCAGACGTCAACACCGGCATTTGCCTGTAGGTGGCGCTACAGCAGAGTGATGAATTTAAATGACCATAATTCAGTCCATATGAGTCTGACTCACTCTATATTTTGCAAAATTCATCCCTATAGAAAGCCATGATATTCCCAGACAGGATTTAAAGGACCATAATGGTGGTTGTGCATGTTTAAGCCCAATATATTATATTGTGCATATATTGCATATGCATATATTGTGCATGTTTAAGCCCTACATACGTTATGTTACTAAAAACAAATTTCAGAACAAAAAAAAAAAAAANTATTTTTTTCAAATCCCCTAATCTTTCAAAATCAAATGTTCAGGTGAGACACCCACCTTAAAATTCAGTGTTTCACCTTCTAACACAATTATGCACAATTGTAGAAGGCACGGCATTTTAATTTCTCGGTAAAAGCCGTCTTCTCCTGGAACTATATTTCCTGGCGGAGACATACAAACAATAAGTCAAACAGTATTAACGTATTTCAAAACCAGGGCTGGCCGAGCTTTTTCTATCGTATCTCTGAGGCTTTGGAATGATTTACCTGAAGAGATTTGAGTCTGAGTCATTACCTGCTTTTAAATCTCCCATTAAAACATTTTTGGCTTAGCCTACACAATTTTTAGCACGGTCATTTTAGTTCTTTAATTTTATGCTGTTTATCTCATTTTACATCTGGCACTGCTCATGTTTTAATATTTTTTTTATCTTGTTTTATCCATTGCTTCTTTTACTGTTGGTGCTGTTACTGATCATTTTATATCTGCTTTTATATGGTAAAGCACTTTGTATAACTTAGTTTAGATAAATTGCTATATAAATAAAGTGTATTATTATTATTATTATGGCAAAATGGCATTGATTTTTATTTCAATATTTTTTAAATTACAAATTAAATAAAAGCATTATTATTATTATTATTATTATTATTATTATTATTATTATTCCTTTTATTTACTTTGTAATTAAAAATGTTTATTTTTAATCAAAGTTTAACATAAGGAATATGTATACTTTTAACAGGAACAATTTACTATTCTCCACTGCACATTTTCCTTTCTACATAATGGATTAAGGTAAATTCCTTTCTATAATAAACAGGAGTATGAATTCTAGTGTAATTCTATTTTAAATGTATGTAGTAATATGATAAAAGCTGCAGCTGAACACATACAGCACTTTAGTTATTAATGCAAAATGATGACAACCTATTACCACCAAGAAAACTAAACAACTGAGTCCACTTGCATAAATGAATGTGATGAATGAATATGAATAAAGTCTGCTTTATATATTAATGATGAATACTGTATGTCGAGTACAGAAACTGGACTTGGCTTCCTGAAATGAGACTAAAATGGGACTCCCCTTCATTAGGCCAGGGTACTCATTGGACGGGAGGCCGTAGATGTCATGCTCCTTGCTGTCCAGCTGCATGAAGCAGGGAAAGCGGCTGCTCACGTTGTAGGATCCGGGAATCTTCTCTTTCCAGTAGCAAACGTTGATCTTCACCACCTACAAGATGAAGGCAGGAACATCATCTAAAAGATCTGAGACATCTGGAGCTTATTTTACGTCATTTTGTTCAACTTAAAGGAGCGTACCCGTGATTTTTCATGGAGGAGCCCAATAAATACAACCTGCATGCGCGTTATGCTACTGCCATTTTTCCAAAACATAATGCTCGACTGATACATTTTAGAATTGTTTTTCCTACCTTCCAAGCTGTCATTGGTTTAAAGGACCATACCACCCATTTTGCATGTTTGAGCCTAATATATTCAATTTTCATACACGTAATGTTATTAACAATCATTTCCCAAAGCATACTACTGGAACAGTGAATTAAAAATGTTTTTCCTGCCTTCCTGACTGCCATTGGTTTCAGTTCATTCTGGTACACTAAAATCAACTTGTTGATACTTGAAATGGTTGATACTTGAAATGTTCTTGAGATAGGTAATCCATTATCGTGAACAATCTTGAATTTCAAACAATCTTGAGTCTCGCGAACAAGCTTGAATGTTTGATTTTGAAAGATTAAGAGGTTTTGCAAAATATCAGGAAAGCTGAAATACAGTTTTATCCTTTGGGAAATGATTGTCAATAACGTAACATGTATGAAAACTGAATATATTCGGCTCAAACATGCACAATCGCCGGTATGGTCCTTTAAGTTCATTCCAGTGTGCATGTGTGTGTGTATACATATATATATACTGTATATCTATAGATATATAGATATACATATATATATATATCTATAGATATATATATAAGACATTACAGCAAACAGGACATCTCATCTATTCAATTTTGTTGTTGAACTTTATTTCTGCGATCCAGCACGCAGCCACATGGAAGAAAATGTATGTCCGCCAGAGAATACAGTCCCAGGAGAAGATGCTTTTACCAAAATATTTAAACTAACATGCCTTCTACGAACATGCATAAGTGTTAGAGATGGCCGATTCAGTGACTCATTGAATCAAGGACTCGATTCTTTGTCTGGGAATCGGTGAACCGGTTCACAGCTGTAACTGAACCATATACTTCTGGTTCACTCCAGTCAGTGATATAAATGAGTGAGATTCAATATATTTATATACTTTTTCTTTCACAACAACCCATCTTTGAGATTAAACTTCTTCTTCTTCTTCTTTTCCTTTTGGCTTTCCCTTCAGGGGTCACCACAGCGAATCATCTGCCTCCATCTAACCCTATCCTCTGCCTCCTCTTCTCTCACACCAACTAACTTCATGTCCTCTTTCACTACATCCATAAATCTCCTCTTTGGTCTTCCTCTAGGCCTCCTGCCTGGCAGTTCCAACCTCAGCATCCTTCTACCGATATGTTCACTATCCCTCCTCTGTACATGTCCAAACCATCTCAGTCTGGCCTCTCTGACTTTATCTCCAAAACATCTAACATGCGCTGTCCCTCTGATGTACTCGTTCCTGAGATTCTTTGAGATTAAACAACACGTTCTAACTCCAACCATTAAACTAATGTCTGTTTGGCTCAGGAAGCTAGTTTGTGTGGCGTAAACACTGCTCAACTGGCATTTAAATGTAGTGTAGGTGAGCGTCCACCAGGGGGCGCACTCACAGACAGGCTCACTGAGTGGAGACAGATACAGAGGGCAGAGCGAGAACCCATGAATCTATGAACCTATGAGCAGTTCATAGATTCACCGATCAGCGGTTCACCTATGAACCGTATGAGACT
>VXCM01004533.1:0-20054 GCA_014773175.1 Lucifuga dentata | reverse complement strand
CCAGTAGCATGAGCTTTTGCTGACCACAACCTGTTATGTTATTTTTTATTTATATTCTTGTCAAGTCACTGCTGTCTCACTCTGCTGTTTTTGACAGCCACCTTATTTTGAGCGTGACAAGTTTAATTTAAATACATATGGCACTGGAATGCAAAAAAAGTGCCCCATTTTCACTGTCTAAACAGATGTAATTCAGTGGTGTCAGCACCATGTGTAAAAATGTGTTTGTGCTGCACTTTTTTTTCCTGTCAAGCAGTAGTATACAGTGTGCAATTGTGTATAAGTGAATGTGTTCTGTTCAGATTCAACAAAATGATTGTGTTTGCACTAATGTGCCTGCCATGGCCAATATCTGCCATGTTCAACTGAGAAGATCAACTGGACTGCCTCAGCTTCCATTTCTCTCATGACATTACACATTTGCCAACTGTAATGGCATGCATTTATAGTTGCTCACAGCATGAAGCTGCACACCACAGTAGGAGAGCTTTTGAGCCCCAGCATGGCCAAAGGCTTATGCTGACCTGTGTAGAGTTCCTCTCATTTAAGCAGAACCTTTGGCTTTACCATAAATGTTGGAGTCGAAAAAGGGCAGCAAACAGACTTGGTGTGCTTAATATGTGTTGTAGATGTTGTGTTTTTCCACTCATTAAGTCCAACTGTGTTTTTGTTGGACAATCTACATCTGCTAAAACAAAGTGATTTCTCATGTGTGCAAATGTTAGAAAAAAAAAAAAATCAGCTTTTTGACAAAAGCACAAGTGTATTATTTTGTTACAAACACTGGAAGAATGCACAATGGTTGGCTTTGAACACAGTCCAGGAATAATGTAACCAGTAGTGTTTCATGGATAATTACTCCCTGTGTGAGCACTATTGGAGGCCTGGCCTGTGCACACCATTCCTCCCTGTCCCTACTGAGCATTTTGCCTTTAGTGCAATTACTTTATGAGTGCAAATCCCCCTAAAAGCATTTGAATTTTGTAGTTTTCTTTTTGACCTTCTCCAGTTTTTCCGATTATTGTTACAGGGTTGCAACTAAACAGAATAAACATTGCCTGGCTCTGCCATGATAAATTTAAATAAATAAATAAAAAGAGGAAATAAAAGTATGGTTCTATGATACTTTAGGTAATTGGAGGATAATGAAAAGAAACTGGAAAAACAAACCATATATTATAAATTGTTAAAGTATAGCAATGGCATTTTGGCCTGATACAGCATGTACTCGACCAGATGTGCATTATATCACTTTTCACACCTTGTATTAAAGGTTATCTGTGCTGATGAATTATATCACAGAGAGCCGTTTGTATTGACATACATTTCTTTAACAGATTCCCATGTCTTTGCCTATCATGCTACTCTCTTCAAACAAGAGAATGGAACATTACAGAAACTCCATGTTGGAGCTACTAAAAATGTAGAAGAGATGTTGTACAGCATTTCAATTCTATCTATCCAGCTGTCATATCAAAGAACATCTTAGCTTTTTGTTTAAGTCATTATTTAAAGTTAGCTGTTAGTTTGCAATTCTAGATGATGTTTTGCTCTATATGACCCAATGTCATATCAACTGCAAGTAGCAGCCATAATAAAACAGCCTCTCCGTCTGGAGCCTGGTAGTATCATGCTACTTCAAATGGTTAATGAGCTGATAGTGCCAAAAATGCATATTATAATGCCCTAATTTGTTTAGAAGCCTTAATTTAAAAACGTATTTTTACATTTTAATTCAGGGTTAAATGTGAATGTCCATCTGGGAACTTATTCACATCTATTTTTAGTCAGGATACAGCATCTTTTTGAGGTATAAATATTCAATACCCTTCTACAGAACACAAAAGTTCACAGAGGAGCAGAATACAGAAATTACATCAAAACTAAACAAATAGGCCGCCAACTTGTTATCCAGCACCATCTAAAGCCTGAATCTGATTTCCAAACAATTCCTCTTTCTGTTTTTTTCTTTGCCTTGTTGATCTTTCACTGATGGATGTGGGAGATTACCCCAGGGAAGAGGAGACATTTTGATTTAATTGTCTGTGATTGGCAGACTTGGTTTGATGGTCGCTTCTGTCTGTCTGCATTTGGGTTTTGAGGGAGGCCTGGGTCCATACAAAACAAATTTGAACAGCCTAGAACCCAAAAACGTAATAATGTGCCCTGATGTGACCCAGTATAAAGCTGAATATGAAACAGGAACTTAAAAAGTTAAATTACTGTAAATGTAAAAGTTTCAAAGGTTGATCAAGTAGAAAATATATGGAAAATTTGCTTGTTGGAATCCAAGTGACCATAAAATTGGCCTCATTCTTTAAATAAAACACATTATCATAAATGCATGAAGTGAATTAAATAAATCAAACATAAACTCTCACATAAAGTCTGTATCCTAGCATTTAGCATAGATTTATCCTCTACTGAAGGATCGACCCCCCCATCCCCCACCCCAAAGTAGCATTTGTTTGAATGCTAAATTTGTTCATAATGCATAATTGTAAAGTCAGTTTGCACCATGTCTGCTGTTGTATGTCGTCCTTGACAACAGCTACAGTAAAAACATTTACAGCAATTTATTTATTTTAGTCCCCTGCTCCTCTCAGCATTCTGTCCATGTCATCTAATAATCACAGCTGTCTGAGATAATGACAAATATGAATTGAAAAACACAGAATAAAGTACATGGCTGGTACAACCGCCCACTCCATCTCCAAAGTTCACTTCCATCTCTGCTTTGTCAATGACACGGCAGTTAATGTTTAGGACTACTGCCATCAAAGTGTTTTATACACTTCATATACTTATCTGCTATTTTTTTTTAAAAAGATGAAAATGAAAGACACTTCATATAAAAGTGAACGGTTTTACAGGGTGACCCTCAACTGAGCTTTAATATAATATGTAGCCTAAATAAGGAAACTGTAAAGTAATCAAAGTCAAATGAATTGTTCAACACTAAAATATTACAAACTATATTTCCCTTGAGGCATTTCTCCCTTGGTTCATTGCAATATTTGTCCTTGTGCTGTGTTTAATGTCACACATGACAATATTTTATGTCTCAAAAGGGATTTTCCATGGGGAACCAAACCCAAGAGCTCCAAAACTGGAAGAAATTAATGTCTGACACTGCTAAATTTTAGCTGCTGAACAGGAAACAATTACTTTTTTTTTCCTTTTTTTTTTTTTCCATATCATCAGGATTTATCATCACAACAAATGTCATGTGGAAAGTGGAAAAGTGAGGCCCTGTTCTAATGTGCATAATGTGACCATTTACATTCAAGTTCTTTAAGCCACAGGAGGGAAGAATGATTAATAACGACTTCAAGGACAGGGGCACAAGAGACTAATAAGTGAAGGAAAAAGTAAAAGGGAAAGTTGTTACATTTCATCACATCTCCTCAGTGAGACCTAAATTCATTTCAAAAGCTCTGAATAGCCTACACTCAAACCCATTAATGCAATCATCCTGAACGAGCTAAGGGATAATTTGGAAAAGATGATGGAGATTTGTATAAATTAAATTAGACCCACGACTGATATTTGCAATTCTATGGGCCAGATTTCATGTCACCTAAAACTGTTATAAAAGTGAAAGCATGCACAACAGAAAAGAATGCCATAAGTATTTAATATTACAAAAATGGTACTCTTTACCTGCTCCAACACCATGTTACACATTAATCATGCACAAAATAAATGGTTAGTCACACACACACAAAATGAGAGTCACAAAATATCAGGCTGACGGAAAATGGGTTTGCAAAGGCACCAATTTTCCACAGTTTTGAAGTACTACTGCAGTAAAGTGCTTCACCAGAAATATTGGCCCCATTTATATGTTGCATTAAATGAGATCAGTTTGCAGGTACAACACATTTTAATGCAAGGTATTAAATACCCTCTGAATGTTTTGCAATCAGATCTCAGTCATAATTAGCCAGGTGTAAATGCAATCCGTACAGCTGGAACACATTTGTGAGAAAAATCCACCCACAAGTTCAAACTGTCACCTCATCTCATCTTCCTGGTTTCATTCTCTCTCATTAATAGAGTAATTTTGAATCAGGACTTGACTTGGCGTAAATGGTTTACCTGCACCTGGAACATGAACAGCAACAGCCTGCATAAAAGGAAACATGATTTTTTAATAATGCAACAACCTGTCTGCTGGGATCCATTCGCAATGCAGGCAGAATCTAGGTAACAAGAACACGTTTTAATGCAAAGTGTAAATGCAGTTGACAATGAATGTCATTCTACAGATGAACTATTCATATACAGAGATTGCATTTTTAATGTGAGATGTAAATATATTCAGGAGCGATACTGATACTTCTTTATTTAGCACAACCAACTGAAAAAGGTGTGTTAGTTTTGCTGAGATGAATTTTAAAAGTAGAGTTTTGACTGGAAAAATTGTTTGGGTTCAACTTCCCAGACAAACAGAAATAATCAGGGTGGAGGAGGAGCATAACTAATGCCTTACCTCCCTGACAAAACAGTGTCAAAGTGCCCTTGGGCAGGGTACCTTCCTGCTTTAGTATGGTCTGAATGCAAATGGAAAAACTATGAAACAATACCTGCATTCATAAATACAGACTAAAATAGCTAATGCTCAAGTGTGTCTGCAACGTTGATCTGAACCAAGATGAAAAGAAGAGGAGCTAATCACACTGGTAGATATTCACTATACACACACTGTCTTTCTGTGATTCTGTGTTCAACAGAATTCTGAATGCAATCTTAATCTAATATTTGCAGCACTTTGGTGCCTGTATAATATGTATTTGCTTATACTTTTCAATTATGAAAAAGATTACAAAGTGTAATGCTATGGACACTGTTAGACAAAAGGTAGCAAAGACAGCAAAGATCAGGGATAGACTATTCAAAATTCAAATGACAAACACATTTTTGTGTTCTGCTCTTCTCTCTCCCTCTCTCTTCCCCCTCTTTTTTTAAGACTGTTTTATGTATGTTAGATAGCGAATCAGTAAACTGTGATTGTGACCTGTAATCGTGTATAGACTTGCAATTCCAGTAGAAATAAGTAGGCCTAACCCTGTGAAAGTACAAGCCACCATGTAACTTGAGCAAACAAGCAATTTGAACCAAGGTGTTGATAACGTCAGTTTTTTTTTTTTTTTTTTTTTNTTTTTAGATGACAGCCTTTTCTGTTCTTCCCGCCATGTTTTTTTAAACTGAGCTTTCTAATTTGAATAGAATCGAGTCCTACTGAATGATATTTATGAAGCATATACAAAGTAAAGACTCCAACATGCAAATCCATCTATTCCCGGTATAAAATTTAAAAAGCTGCATACTGCTGTCGCATCAGCTTTAATATGGTGCCAGATCCTCTGCTTTGCATTAAGGGATTTTAAGGAATAATTATTAATGAATATTTTAATAGATAGAAAAGCTTGGATCATACAGATATTGCGTGGATTTAAAACAATTTAAACCCTGCCGGTATCACAGAGAAAATTAAGCTAGATAACCCATGTTTGACTTCTAATCCATACCCTGCGAGAAGAGAATATTTCAGCCTGAATATTACAGTGACTGATGACATTAGAGATTAGTACATTTTCCACACAGTGAGGTGTCCACTGTGCTGAGGCTGTGGTTCTACCCCCTAATCTCACACTGGAGATGAGAGAATTTTGTAGTGAGGATATTCCATTCACTAAATTTGATATCAGTACAATACTTCATCTATTAATTTAGAAATACAATTAACCTTGGTCACTTGAAATTTAAGTACAGCTTAAATGTCTGTGGCACAAATCCAACCCAACCCATAACTCTGCAGCATTATAACACCACATGCCCAAACCTGCTCTGTGATTTCCAGCATAATTTCAGAATATGGGGTTAGTTAATGAAGCTAGTTGTCATTACAGATATTATTCAAATAAAACCTGGAATTTTGGCAGTGTAGATGCTACTAAAGTGTGATTATGTTTAACAATATTGTTCCTACATAACACAAAACAGTTTTAACACTTTTCAAAGTTTTGTTTTTCAGATTGTATTAGACTTTAGCTTATTCTCTATAGAATCAATAATAACTCAGTTTATTTTAGATTTTTTTCAGTTGTTTTGGATGAATTTTTTAAAAACATTTATTTCTACATATTGCTTTTGCTGAGAAGCAACACAAATACATATCTTTATAATAAACTGTCCCAGTAATGTGCAGTTTTTACTGTATTTTCCTGTGCAAACATGCAAACACACAGTATGTTTCCAGTTTTGAAATGCAAACATACAGTATGTTCCTGGTTTATAAAACAAGCAGTCACCCAGATGAATGTTGACAAGCTGTTTCTTGTTCATCAGCACTCCATTATTCATTTGTTTAACCACAACACGGATTGTTGTTTTCATCTCATGATAATCCAGGAAGGGGCTTTGGTAATTGGTCTTTTTGATGGGGAAAGTGATGGGTGCTCGTCCTCCCTTTGCAGCATCTCCTAAACACCTGGGTGAAGCTGAGCCTTTGATCTGAGCTCCAGAGACCCTTCCTCTTTCAGTATTATTATCATCAGAATGAACAGGGGCAGACATTTGGAGGGCTATACAGTATAATGTATATGCAATACACCAGAAGACCAGAGAGAACCAGAGAGGCCGGAGATCCCTCGTGTGTACAGTAACTCGTAAGCAAATGGTGCAATAACAGGATGAAATGTGATTATACAATGACGGTTCTTTCTAACGTCTGATTCTGATGCAAAATTCTTTATTTTGCTGTAGGTGAACACTTGAAGAGTATAAGGGAGACATGTTTGTCTCCCATTTATTTACAGTCACACTGCTTTACCCTCAAAGAAACTCTAGTGTGTGAAACCAGTGAGTGGACATGCAAATGTTCTGGCCTTGTTTACATTATCACCCTTCCCAACACACATTATGCTAAAGGGAATTCAGACAAGCCTTGAGGTAATACAACATATATTCAAAAAATTAAATATGTATCAAAAATATAGACCCTACAAATTAACCCTTAAAAGACCAATATAATCACACCACACACACCCCAAAGGCAATTCATGTTGAAATAACAGGATGGCTATATTTATCATATGACCTTCAACAGTGAACACTAAGGGCCTGGAGCTCATTGTTGTTTTAGTAAATCAATTACATAAAAAACTCCTGCAAAACAGAAAATTACCACATATTTCAGGCAAGCAGGTGGAAATCCTCCCAAAAGAGACATCTCATAAGCCCAGAGCAGAAGCCTTGAAGTGCAGCAGGGGTTCCAGGAAAGCAATCTAACTGACATCACTGTGTGTATGCACTGCTCTCACATGCACAGTGCACTCTGGCATCCCAAAATGCTAATACGTGGCTTCAGTTGTCAGGAAAATATCAGTGAAAATATATAACACCTTGACAACAAAATGCAGCACAACAGTTTAAATTGTTGTGTGCAGCTATTCACATTTTCAGAATCAAAGGATTTGATGTCTTTCTCTTTATGCAATACATTTGATATAGGATCAGGACACAGAGGAGGCTCCATCTTTTCATACTCAGATGGGATCTCATCAGACCTCAATCAGATTTTCTTGAGGCCTGGGTGATCTAATACTGACATGAGAGGATAAATCACACGTAAAACAGAGCAGCAGGAAGCTACTCAGTGGCTTTTTTCTAGGTTTTGAATATCTTTAGACAATAGGACCTCTCATCGGATTTTCACTGGAAATTTGAATTCTATATTACCATGGATTATTTGAAATTGCTGAGTCAGTTTTACCGACAGTTGTGTACAAGAACATACACAACTACAAACAAGAAATATAACAAGAAGTGACAGGGAAACAACTCGTTGAGTGGAGTAGAAGCTGTGCAACTATGACCATGATCAACAAAAACTTAACCCTCCTCATGAAAGCAAGTGCTTGTGCTATGAATGTGCACTTCACCAAATCCTGACGTATTACCAGAGAAGAAAAGTCGCTTTTTGATTTGTGTCTCACTTCTTAACAAATGGCTAAATGCTGTACAGACTGCCATTCCTCTCAGTGCAATCAATCATACCCTGCAGATTTTCTCTTTCCTTGTCATTCACAGGGCTTTGTCAATGACCTCCCACACAGAACTGTGATTCACTGCTCCATAGCTCTTGAATATTGTTTTTTTTTTTTTTTTTTTTGGTCGAGCATTTTGTAATGTTTCAGATGCAACGGTTATTTGTTTATTTGTTACAGTTTGGTGCAACATTCATAGTTTGAGTAATTACAAATTCTCTGTACGACTGGTAAACTCAACCAAAAAAAAAAATCTCAGATGATTTATTTTAGGAGATATAATTGAGGGAGATAAGAAGGGGCTCAGCAGCCTGCTGGAGAGTTTCATTGAGTGTTACTAGATCACCCAACTCAGCTCAACATCGGTGAGATAAAGGAGCAAGTGGTTCATTTCCAATGATGTGAGGCTTTCAGTGACACCTGCCACCATTCAGGGACAGAGGATGGAGCTATTTTAACAAACGACTGTGCCAACAACATAGATGTTGTGCTAAAGAACGCAACTGGCTTGGATCATCAGTGTATGCAGCAGTCTACCATATTGTCATGTCCTTTTCTGAGAACAGAGTCAAAAAGCTGAAGCAAAAGATATAGTGTGAGACGATTACATTAACATTTACATTTATTCATTTGGCAGTACGTTTTATCCAAAGCGACTTACAAATGAGGTACAACACAAGCCACAAGCTGATCAATCAAGGAAGTACATCGAGTTCAGTGCCACTACACAGAAGTGCTGTGCAGGGCTGCAGCAGCTGCATAAAGTCAAGACAGAACAATCGTCTAGTTTGAGACCTGGAGCCATGCTATTGGTGGCAACATACAGTGCTATTCATTAGCAGAGCATAGTGTCTGAGAAGGAGCACAAGCCTGAATGAGGAAGTTCAGGTAGGTGGCTGCGGCTCTGGTTGCTGCTTTTTTGGCAAGTATCAAGGAATTGAACTTGATACAAGCAGCTACTGGAAGCCAGAGCATAGGAGAAGTGGTGTGACATGCTCTTTTTGGGTGGTTGAAAACCCAGCATGCTGTCAATATCATTTGAAGAGGGTTCAGCACACATGCCAGCAGACTTGCGAGTAAGGCATAGCAGTAGAGATTACAAGTGCCTGTACAAGGAGTTGGGCACATACTCACATACGTAGGGAATAATTTTCCTGATGTTATGCAGAGCAAATCAACACGATCGAGAGAGATGCAACATGATCGATAAAGGTAGCAGTGAAGGTAACTAGTTGTTGATTGTCACACAGGTTTCTGGCAGACTTTTCTGGAAGAAGCAGCAGAGGTGGACACGGACCATTGATTTGGTGTTGTATTTTATTGTTGCTCAGACTTTGAGAGGTTAAACATACCAGTGATTTTGCATGCTTGAGCCCAATAAATACAACCTGCATATACACATTACATTACTGCCAGCCATTTTCCAAAATATACTACAGGAGCAACACATTTTAGACTTGTTTTTCCTACCCTCCAAACTGCCACTGGTTTCAGTTTGTTCCAGTACGCTAGTTAAATCAATCTGTAGAGACTTTAAACATGTTTGGATAAGAAATACTTCACAGTGAACCAAACGTCATTCTTATTTTTTTGTCGAACATACTTAATTTAACTGGAGCAACATGGAGTTGTACAGAAGAAAATGTATGTTTTTGCCAGGGAATCTAGTTCCAGGAGACAATGACATGTTTATCCATCCATCCATTTTCTAAACCCATTTGTCCTGTTGAGGGTCACAGGGGGAGGGGGCTGGAGCCTATCCCAGCAGTCATAGGGCGAGAGGTGGGGTACTCCCTGGACAGATCGCCAGTCTATTGCAGGGCTGACACAGACAAACACATTCACGCCTACGGGCAATTTAGAGTTCCCAATTCACCTGACCTGCATGTCTTTGGAGGAAGCCAGAATACCCGGAGGGAACTCATGCGGACACGGGGAGAACATGCAAACTCCACACAGAAAGGCCCTACCCAGGACCTTCTTGCTGTGAGGCAACAGCACTAACCACTGCGCCACCGTGCCGCCCATGACATGTTTAACCGAGAAAAAAAATCACACACACACACACACATATATATAAATCAACTAAGTGTTAGCATGTTTTTTAAGAATTGAATTTTAAACTGGTTGTATCACCTGAACATTTTCTTTTAAAAGATGAGAAGATTTGGCAAAATATCAGGAAAAAATAAAATACAGATTTAAGTTTCGGAAAATGGTTGGTAGTAATGTAACCTGTTTGCAGGTCGTATTTATTGGGCTAAGACATGAAAAGTCACCTGTTGAAGGTGACATTATTTCATCTATGTTCTCTACATGTTCAATCGGCTTGAGAACCGGTTTTTGTGAAGACGTGCTGCAGATGCATAACAGACAGATAAAAAGACTGATTCCAGTTAGCAGCAGAGGAAAAAATAGGAATTCGGATCTGAAAAAGCACATTTCACATCCACTGTGGAGACTTCAGCATTTAACCTCATCACTCCAAAGTGCAACATGTGTCAATAGCTATCAAGCTTGATTCTTGCCTGATTATTCTCAGTCAGTTAGAAAGACCATCTAAACAAAGTAGACTAAACAAATTAGATTGCATAAAGACAATCAGAGCATTCTGTAAAGCACCAAAACAGTATAAATTGAAGATTAAAAGTCTTATAGACACTACACATGCTGTATGCCATTACATTCTCTGCATATCAGTCAATAATTCTGCTTAGTTTTTTCTTCTCACAGAGCAAAAATACAGTGTGTTCTGAATTTTTCAGTGTGGTAATGAGAACAAACATCAATGCACAGATGCTTTCACACTGCCATCTTTTTTTTCCTGTATGGTGCATTAATCTGGAGTTCTTGATATGCTGAACAGCTTTCATGCTCAGATAACTAAACTTGCACTTTTTGCACATTATCAACATGCTATTAGAAATGGGTACAGTAATTACATTGAGAATATTTTATGCTTTTTGCAGACACGTTTGTTCTTTTTTTTTTTTTTTTTTTTTTTTTAGCATAGCCCAGTTTCACAATTTAATATGTACTTGCTGTAATTTTATTTATAATCTCATGTTGTTATTTATTATATTTACACTGGATGTTAGAAACTCAAAGTTATTGCTGTAGATTTATCCCCTGTACATTAAATGGTACAAATTAAGATTGTTGTTTTTCTTTTCTCATTTCTAAGTCCAAAGCTTGCTAAGCATTTACATTTAGAGAATCTAGTGCTTGGATAAACTTGCCTTCATTCTTGTCCTGATGAACGTTCTCTACATTTCCTGTCCGATGATGACTGTCGAGAAAAAAAGTACCAGATTCTAACATTTTTAAAAAAGCAACAAGGTGAGTTGCAGATATTGTTTAGCGTTATGAGCTAAAATCAAAACTTTAAGCATGTTCAATTCAGCTTTATTGTCATATGTTTAAAACACAGGTGTTATAAACAATGAGATGCTTACTCAGAGCCGCACACTTATACACGATCACATAATATCCACCTGCAACGAGGTGACAACATGCTACAAGAAAAGATGGCACCAGATGGCAAAATATGACAGTACTGAGCTTCTGTTTGAGTTTGATAAGTGAAAATCTAAACATGGTGTGAAATGTGTCTCTCAGTATGCTCACTTTGTCTTCAACACACATAAGTGACGCTGTCAATAATAACATGTGCAGCCTGACAAGCCATGGAAGAAGGTCTACATTTCTCTGTATCAAAGAACAGAGAGCTGGAAAACTGTGCTGCTTTGCATGTTGAATGCCACACAGATGCACATAGTGCATATTTTATCAGCAATTTAATAAATACATAAAAAAATACACTAAGTTTTAATCATGGAAAAATCACCTGTCTGCAAAGAAAACATTCTTAGTTGTGTTAAATGGTGTTATTTTCTAGGCTGTTTTTTCTAGAAATGTCTCAGTTACTATGTACTGTACTTGCAAGTGATGATGAATATATTCATCAAAATGTATAGAAATCTGGTTCATGGAATTTAAGTGTTTTATAATTGTTATCGAGTTTAGAATGTGGCTTTCCTGGAATATATGGTTTGGTTTTCTGGTGTTGGTTACTACAAGTTTCAACCTTTTTTTTTTTTTTTTTTTTTTTAAACAAAACAGCACTGTGTTTTTAACAAAAAATTAATGATCCAAAATTCTGTTTATTCATGAAGTTATTTTGTAATATGCTGACGCACAATTAAAATTAACTGAGGTTTCAGAAATCATTTAATTTAGCATAGTTAAAGACACCATCTCACTTCCTAACTTTTGGGGGATACAACAATGGTCTTTAATCTGTATCTGTGTTATATTCTCATCATCTAGAAAAGCACACTACCTATAACATTTGAAAGGATAAATTTTAACTGATTTTAAAGCAGGTTAGAACATTGAAGCCACAGCTAAGGTAAAGAACAGCCATATAGTTTGACTTAAAGTGGTAGAAATTCAGGTTATTCCTATTGTTTGGAACCATGATTAGTGAACATGAGCAACTTTATCCCAAAACAAGGGAACTTTAACTTCATCCTATAAATGAACCTGGACAGTTTAATGAGAAAGTCATTTTCTTCAATTTATTCCCTGTGGAGCAGCTGTTCAATCTTGAAAACAACATAAGTTGGGCTGTGAGTTATCCAGTAAAGGTGACTGTCAGAGCACCTCGGGGCTCTGCAGATAATGGCTTCTCATTTTCATAGTCACAGAGTTCTCCACTTTCTGGAGACTAGCTGTCATTCATAAATTATGATTTGACTGACAAAAAGAATAATATGAATTCTCTCCACTTATGTCAGAGCTTAAGTAATAGACCACTTTACAATGTAAAATTTTGCTCACACACACACACACACACAGACACAGTTTAGCATTTTAAAGTCTCTTTCAAAATTCACCAAATTCAATTTTTTTGTTTTTGCCTCTTGTGTTTTCTGTAAAACTAACAATTAATAATAAATTTTGATATAAAGTAGAAGTATGTCAATTGCACATTGTATATTTCTAGTGGTTTCACAAATATATGCAAAACGTATCAGTTTCATTTAAAAAAAAGTGATGAATCTCCTTACCTGCATATGTGTGTGTGTGTATATATATGTATATATATATATATATATATATATATAATAGTAAAACAAAATAAAATCCATATGTGCACAACACAACAAAGTGACTTGAAATTTGATGTGAATATTTTCGATTTATTTAAATTTTGATGACATGTATTTTTGATTTACTTTCTAAGCTCAGAATTTATCAATCAACCCCCATATAGTTAGTAATCACCAATAAAAAGACATTCACTGGGTTTTGTGTTGGTAAGGTCACTTGTATGTCCTTTTTGTTCAATGTTTCTTCAGTTTCAGTATTATTCAGTGTCACCTTTATTGTGTATTTTTATATGCTGTTTACATGGTGACCTTACAAACCAAACTTTATTGCTTTGATGTGATTTATTCTGATTTAGTGCGTCAACTTTAGTCATTAAATCAGCTCATAATATGAAAGGTAGAACAATCCAATATTGATTTTAAAAGTTGGCAGGGGGAGAAAGATGGAGTCACAAGACATGATAAACGTGTGACCTCTGCACAAAGTGGTGCCAGTCTACAATATAACTGCCTCTGTTTTTTCTTCACAGGCCACCAGAAAAAAACTCCTGCTCCAGATGAAAACTCCTGCTCCAGGACCAGCCCAAGAAAAGCTTTTTATTTTTTCTCCCCTGCAGAGAGAGCCTGCAACGGTTCCAGCAGGGGTGAGGCAGCAATTAGGTGATTTCTTCACTTTGCCTCAACTGCTAAGTGGAAGCGACGCGATAGACATTTACACGGGGTAAAACTGTGTTTAGACTGGTGGCCTCTTGAAAAAAAGCTCAGGCATTCCTTTGTTTTGTTCTCTCTGGCAGTGAGCGAGATGTAGTGTAAAAAGTTGCTGTTGACAGCTTTTGCTGAGAAGTGAAGGATGACAAGCTTCAATGCTGCATTGTATTGAGTATCTCAGCTTCAAAATGACTTCTTTGGCTTTGATTGACTGATTTCTGCTTCATGTTTCATTTGAAAAGTGGTTGGAACAGAACTGAGAATAAATGACGATGCCAGAGTGTTACATTATGGCATATTTAACAGTATTCTGTATTTGGCAAATTACAGCTGTATTCATTTAGCTTCTTGTTTTTAAATTAACAGTCACACTGCAAAGCACAGTATTATGCGTATATATTATGCAAAAAGCGCTGTCAGCACAGAAAAGGAAGTTTCTTTGGATTGACTCAAATAACACAGAAACTGCTATCTGTGGGTGGAATGCTTCTCACGTCTGCCCTAAATTCAGCTCTGTAAAAAGCACAGCATCGAACATTTAGAAATAGAAAAATACTCACAAGTATCTCTGTTATAGCCAATGCAGTGCTAAAGGTGCACTATTATTGCTCTATTGTTGTATAAGATAACATTAAATACACTGCTTGCCTAAAGTAATAGTTCTACTACAGGTATCATTTAAATTAAGCTTCCAAAAACCTGATAAAGTAATGCTATCTTCACAAACAACAAATACAGTGGTCAGTAATTGACCTATAATAGAAAATATCCACATTATTGCATATTAATACTCTAAGTACCAATTTTATGGTATTCGGTCATAATCATCAGAAAAGCTCTTTAGCACAAAATTACCAAAGTACTACAGTATAACCAACGATACAGGATCAATGCCACCAAGGACCGATTGATCTGTCTTCTGATTATTACCTTAAGATGTTCTGTGTGCGGCATCATACCAGCATCCAATCAAATCCAATTAACACCGGCGGCACCCTCCAGAAAACTGCATTATGGAGGGATTACACAGCTATTTGTGCTGCTCTGATTAATGGCCGCAGTAATTAATGCTGAAGGGGTCTGTCCGAGTGCTTCAATGTGGAGGAGCATGCAGCAGCCAGCCAGCTGCAGTGAACACAGCTCACACACACACACATACACAGAGAGAGAGAGAGTGAACACCTGGGATCTCTTGTGTGCATATGCTGCACACCACATGAGTCTTTATTTGAGAAATTTTGTGTCTGTCCATCTATTTAAAATTTAAACCCTCCAAACCCACTTGTTTTTTTTTTTTTTTTNTTTTTTTTTTTTTTTTTGTTTTTTTTTTAAATTTTTGCTTGTTTTGGCCTACTCCAACAGAAGAAATGCCAGGCTAAAATGCATGTATGAGGCCTCATTTGAAAGCATCAACTCAAACATGGAGGAAAGATGACTTTCTGGTGCTCATCTTCATATGTGCTCAATGTTAGAACCATGAAAATCACCACTTAGTTCTAAATTATTTTTATATAAAGTTTTAGACCTATGAGTCAAACTTTAAGGATGCTGGATTGTTAAGATTTACACACGTTACGTTACTGCCAGCCATTTTCCAAAACGTAAAACCCTATTTTAGTTTTCTTGTTATTTTGCCAAATCCCCTAATCTTTCAAAATCAAATGTTCTGGTATTACACCCACCTCAGAAATCAATGTTTCACCTGCAAATACTTAACACACAATTTTATGGTTGTTTTAAATTTCTCAAGAAAAGCCATCTTCTCATGGGTGGAGACATACATTTTCTTTGTGGAAGTCTGTGTTGGATCAGTTAAATTAAGTAACTTAAGTAATTTTGCACAAAAATTTAAAAGACATTTTGTTTGTTTGATCCTTATCTCAAGCACGTTTCGAGTCTCTACAATTTGATTTTAATAGCGTATTGGAATAAACTGAAATGTAATCTGGAAAGTAGGAAAACAATTTAAATATTTACCACTTTAGTAATATGTTTTGGGAAATGGGTTGGCAGTAATGTGAAATGTATGCGGCTATATTGGGTTCAAACATGCAAAATCACCAGTATGGTCCTTTAAAACTAATGCTGAGGCAGAGGCATCGATGAAGAAATTGATGCTTTTAATACTCTTTTACATCAGGAATGTGTTGTGTTTTGCATTAACCCAACAACAATCAGTGACTGGAGCATCTAGACTGATCATTTTAGCATATAAAGAATCAAAAATCATCACCTCAAAAAGCAAAACATCTGGATATCATGTAAAACACAATTAACATGTCAATAATTTATAATGTAATTTTACTGTTGATCAGTTTTTCGTTTTACAGTCAGAAATGATTTGCAACTATGATGCACAAGGAAAAAAGGAAAGTCTGCCACCGTGATGCCGCGAGACTTGTGAAGCAGACTTTATGTATAATTGAAGAATACAATCCAAATAATTCATAAAGCAATCTACTTCCAGCATCAGATTCTAGAGATAACTATCCTATGCATCTTCAGCACAGAGCTATCACAGATGGCTGAAGGTTTGCCTTAAACTTAATCTCCAGGATTTGACATGCAAATTTGGTAGCTCTTCTTGTGCTTTGCTCAGTGTTCATCTATCAAGTCTACTTCAGCATCAAATAATCTTTATTGTGCAATGTTACCTCATATTTCAAGGGTTGTGGCTGATTTGGCAAGACACCGATCTGATAAGAAAACATCTGCTTGCTGTGCTGGCTTGCTGCTTGGAGAGCCCTTAAAATTGGCTTTGGATTTCTCTAGAGAAAATTAACATTTAATCTCTTTTTTCTTCACCTGCTTTTCTAAATCCTCTCAATGTCTTTTCCGCTCTTTTATTGATGCCTAGTAATTTTCTGTAAAGCACAAAGAACTATTGACATCCACACAAACTGTGAAAACTGCTTTAAGTTTAGACAGATCTTTCACTTGTCCTTTGTGTCCTTTTTTTTTTTTTTTTTTTTNTTTTTTTTTTTTTTTTTTTTGCATTTATCTACTTTTTATACACTTCTGTGGATCTGCTTTTATGGTATTTGCTTTTGAAATGGTCTAAACAACTACTCACTGCTTTACTTCCATAGCTTAAACACCATCGCAGGCTAATTCATAACTTATAGCAGGCAAATCCTAAGAGGTAAAATGAATGCAACATACCGAGCTGTTCCCAGAATACATGTCACTTCACCTCAAATTCATTCATTGTTACACTCATGAGAATAATGAATACATGTGCCTCTGGTTGTGTCAGATACTATGTATAATCCAAAGCGAGCTGACATGAGCATACAGGGCAGCTGGACTGATTCTGGCAAATTTGCGAGCAGAGGGAAAGTCTGTAGGTAATGCTAAGTTTGATAGACCTCGGAAGTTGGATTTTTCCCAGTTCAGAAGTTCCAACTCCTGATCTCAAACTGTTCCAGCCAAACGTAAACAAAAAAGCATGGCTGAACACCAATAAATACTGTAAGATTAAAGAAACATAGTAATAAATGCTAACTAAAGTAAAGTTAGACTACAGGAATGTTTGTGTTGTGTTGTTTTACAATGATATTAATCACAATTGTGCAGAGAAGTAATATTCTGAAATTATTTACACTTGCATATCAATGGCAAACAGTTATTACACANGTGCAGAGAAGTAATATTCTGAAATTATTTACACTTGCATATCAATGGCAAACAGTTATTACACACTGTACATAGTTAACTTGGTGATATACTTTGATTTCAATGTCACGTAAGAAAAAATACTTTATTCACCTGGAAAAATCTGAGTTCTGAGGTCTGTCGAATGCAGCATAAAGCACAATAGCAGTGAAGTGCAATTAGAAAGAAAATCTTCCAAATATGGGAACTAGTCAGTTCAGTCATGATTAACCAAATCACTTGTTTTCCTTCCACGAAATGATTCAGCACTGAATTGCATGGTGAAAAACTAAAACAATTGTTAAATATTCTGCTTTTAAACTTCTGAACAGCGGTTTGACTCTGAGTGCATATCACATCAGGGCAGCATTATTGAGTAACGCAAACAAATCTAAAAGCAACATATACAAGAACAGTTCTGGAACCTGATGTTTGGCGTCTTAAGTATGTTTTTGAAGGAGACACATCAGCACAAGATTAACTTCCTGTCACAAAATTAGAGCCATTTTACACTTCAAATAGAACACAATAATTCCCATGGCAGCAAATACAAACTCAGGGGTTATCAACTCACTGTCAAAATGTCAGATGCTGAGATGGTGATTGATAGTCCAATTCAAGCACCATCTTGTCGTTTATACTGTTCCTCTACCTCAAGGACCTATAAAAACAAAGGAAAAAATACATGTAAAAATGCATGTTAGTCATAAAATGCATTGTAAATTATCAGGGCTGCACATAAGAGGAATGAGGTACGCATGCGCGCCCTCAAAGGGAAAATGTGCAAGTCTGCTCTCCTGAGACAGCTTATTTACATACCAACTGCTATGGTAGAACAAGGGAGGGAGAGAGAGAGAGAGAGAGAGAGAGAGAGAGAGAGAGAGAGACTGTACAACCTCTCACAAAATGAAACAGATTTATGCAATCATCAAGGAATATTAATTTGGAAATTTGGAGACGGTTCACAATATTAGATAATGTGTAAGGAAAATATAGTGTTCTACCAGCCAATCAGATTCAGCTTGCCATAGATGATGACAGTGATCTGCAGCACGTCTGCACAAAGTGTTTTAACTCAGCTGTCACACTAAACTCCCGCCCCCAAAAGAAAAAAAGACGTGCATCAACATAGATCTTCTGATACCATTTTAGTACTGGACTGAAAAACATTATGTGCACCCCTGTAAATTAGCCTGGTTATATTTGATATCCCCTGCACACATCATATATTATAAGTAGATTTTTAATCCAGACAATTTACGTTATAACTAGTATTTAAATAAATAAAATGAGCAGTTAAAAAGAATGCACTTATACCATGTGGAAAAATTGGAGCAAAACATGAAAATACTGTAGTAAAAAAAAAACCAAAACAAAACATTTTTCCTTGTTTACTTTAAAGGGGTGTGAAGCTGTACATTATGAAGTTGGAGGCTACTCATTAATCATAGCTGGAATTTAGGTGACAATTTAGAGTTCTTTTCTTTGCTATTAGATGAGACTAAAATCTAAACTAAGGACAATTGATTCTCATCACCTATCTACTTCATTTGTAGAGATGACAATTCACAACAAAAACTTCTCACAGCCAAACTGGCACCATGCAATTGAAATCTGATGGACATCAGGCGTACTGATGCAATCAAGGTCGTGTTAGTTTTGTTGTTGTTCTTGCTGGAAATTGGCAGTAATAGGAATGTTTAAAGACACGCAGTAGAGACTATTGATGTTTCAGGCATTTGAGACCAGTCAATATTTTATTTTTTTCAGTCGATTACCAGCTCCAGTTGCCAATCTGCCATAATTATTAAAGCTGTCTAGCCTTTACACAAACACAGTGGAATACAAATGAATGGATTTTGTAGCAATAAGTATCATGGCAAAACCGTCTCTGGATAAGGATGGTTAGAATAACTTGAACTTTCTAAAATGTCAACTAACCCTGTATTAAGATTATTATGTGTGTGCATTCTGAACATCTTGGCAGCACTTGCTTGTTCTAAACCACATCATCGCCTACACATAAAGCACAAAGTCACACACACACCCACACATACAGCGGCCTCCACAATTTTTTATCCTCTTGATCTTTCATTCAAAAATATTAACAAAAATATAACCTTCTATTAAAATAAAATAATTGAAAGGAAAAATAAATTCTAATCATGAAACTTTTTTTTTTTTTTTTTTTTTTTAATAAGCCTGGTGTCTGATTGTAGTGTTGGAGACTTTCTGACTCCAAGACCCAACTAATGTCTGCAATTTCAAGTCAAATTTGCCTAAAATTTACAAATTTGCAGTTCTCCAGCTGTGATCCTTGGAGATTCTTTCGCCACTTGAACTATCATCCTCACTGTGCGTGGAGTCTTCCAGGCCCACTGAGAAAAATATTTATTTTATTTCATTTCATTCATTTAATATTTATTTCATTTCAGTTAAGAATTTGTTTTTCCTTTCATGTCACAGTTCTGCATGTCTGGTCAGCCACTCACCTGTCATTTCTGCATGCCTGGTCCTCAGCTAC